>OY294026.1:1002891-1132891 GCA_958510785.1 Exephanes ischioxanthus | reverse complement strand
CGGCCTCCGCGCGATTAATCTCGATATGATGCAACGGAGGATAAGCTCCTTGGAGGACGAGAACAAACAGCTCCGGAGCGAGTTCACAAACCTCGTTCACGAGACCGACGACTGCGAGGAGCAGGAAGCTAGACTGGTCAAAGACATCGCTACGCAACTGGGTAATTCTATTTTTTATTTTTATTTTTTATTTTTTTTTAAGAGTGTTTTTTTTTTACTGAGTCCCCAACGGCAATTAATTAAAATTATATAATGAAGCTAGACTGGTCAAAGACATCGCCACGCAACTGGGTAATTCTATTTTTATTTTTTATTTTTTTTTTAAGAGTGTTTTTGTTACTGAGTTCCCGACGGCAATTAATTACAATTATATAATAAGCGTATTTATTGAAGGATTTAAGATACAGTATAAAAAAAATTATATATCTACATTTATTTAATATTAATGAAAGATAATTAAGACTTGTCAAAGACATCGCTACGCAACTGGGTAATTCTATTTTTTATTTTTTATTTTTTTTTAAGAGTGTTTTTTTTTTACTGAGTCCCCAACGGCAATTAATTAAAATTATATAATAAGCGTGTTTCTTGAAGGATTTAAGATACAGTATAAAAAAATTATATATCTACATTTATTTAATATTAATGAAAGATAATTAAGACTTGTCAAAGACATCGCTACGCAACTGGGTAATTCTATTTTTTATTTTTATTTTTATTTTTTTTTAAGAGTGTTTTTTTTTTACTGAGTCCCCAACGGCAATTAATTAAAATTATATAATAAGCGTATTTATTGAAGGATTTAAGATACAATATAAAAAAATTATATATCTACATTTATTTAATATTAAGGGTAGATAATTAAGTGGAATTAAATATAACAAAAATTCTTCGATATTCTAAGATTTGGAAATTGGGAAATCCAATTTTTTTTTTTTTTTGAGTTAGCGTTTTTTTTTACTTATTGGAAATCGAAAATATTGGAATTCTTCAAATAATTCCAATATTTTGAACATTCAAATACGAATTATTATAATTCATATTCAATTCATAATGAATTATTAAATTTTTTTTTTAATATTCGCACATCCCTAATAAAAATGTGTATTTAATTTCGCAGCGAACGCGAACATGGAGGTCGACGGCATAGCGGACGAGCTCGGGCGTCAGAAGGACGAGAATCGGTTGCAGCACGAGCAGATAGTGAGCTTGACGGCGAAGCTGGCCGAGACCGAGCTGAGGCTTGCTCGGTTGATGACGGAGCACGACGAGGTCGGGGCGACTCTCGTTATAACGAGGGACAATCAGAATACTCTTGCCAGTGAGCTTGCCGATTTCAAGGATCGTTACGCCGAGGTCGTCAGCCTCCTGGCCGACACTCAGGAGCAATTGCGGAAGCAAAGAAAGCGCGGAATGCCGTCGGTGAGGGGTGGATCGTTCTTCCCGTCGATGGGCGCCGCACCGCAGCACGATTCGATCGCCTCCGAGCTCGAATCCTCGCTCTATTCCGAGCTGAGCTTAGATTCGGGAATTATGAGCGACAGAACGTGAGTCGTTCTTGTCCGTCTTATTTTTTTTCGAGGCTGCGCATGCCTTGGAGAATTTTTTTTTTTTTCTTTTGGGAGACCGACAACATGGTGTTTTTTGCCCTGAAAAAATTCCCTGACTTTTCACTGACTTTTCACTGACCAATTAAACATTTTACCCGAACAAACTTCTAACGACGTCTGTTAAAAAAAATTATGATGCAAATGAAAATGCCTAATTATTCTGTTTTTTTAATCTTGTTTTTTTTTTTTTATGTTCGGAATTTTTTTTTATGGCTTCCTTTTATGTACTTTTTAAATATTTATTTATAGCAGGTTTTTCTGGGGCAACAAATTTATCACCGACACGAAATTGTTTTTTTCGCTGCGGCAATTTTTTTTTTGAGCCTCGATAATGAATTATCAACGATCGATATTTTGTTAGAATGACAAAACGACTTTGCTCGCACTTAGAGGAAGCTTTGTTTTGGTAAAAATGAAAATTCGAGGATTTTGTCTCAATGTGTTCACCCGGAAACTTGTCTCGTGTATTTCACACAATTTATTGTTTTTCATAGAAGAAACATTATTTTATTTTAATTTTAATTTTTTTATTTTTTTACTAATTTACTAATTTAATTTAAATCTCGAACCAGGCCCACGTACAAGAAAGTGTTCGAGACGGTGCGCAGCGCTTCTAGGACGTCGTACGGAGGTCCGGACGCCAGCCAATTTCCGCGGATAGGCTCGATGACGACGTCGACGCTGTCGAGCGGCTCGTCGGGCCCGCGTATGAGCTGCGGGCCTCAGCGACCGCACATGGCTTCGGGATTTCCCAGTCTCGATTCCACCGGTCACAGCGACAGCGAGGGCTCGCTACTCACGGATTCCGAGGAATATCCGTGAGTATTTTTATTCTCGGGTGATTGGAAAAAAAAAAAAAAAAAAAAAAAAAAAATGTATCGTAAACATATAAATATTTTTTTAAATAAAATTTAGTATTTAATATTACTAAAAAAAATGCTCTCATTCGAGGAAACATGAACTTATCGAGCTCAAATTTGAAAGATGAATGGATTAATAATGTTGCACAATTTTTTTGGAATTAAGGTAGTCCTTGCTGACAGCCTGAGCCCACGTGAGTTCAGAGCGAATTGAGAGTGGAATTGCGAATACTTCGCGATAAGATAAAAATCTGAAAAAAATCAACCATATGGAAGGTACTGAAAAGATTGATTTTGCATAATAATAATTCCAAAATGTTATTAACAAATGAACGATAAAAAAAATTGTTCAACAAATCTTCCGGCAACTTAACTTTTTGTTCATATAAAAACAATAAGTTAATCTTTTTGAATGCGTATGAATTTTTTCAGAATTTTTGTCTAATTTTTGAAAATTGCGTTTTTAGTTAATAAAAAAACGTGATTTTCAAAAATTAGATAAAATTCTGAAAAAAATTCATACGTATTCAAAAAGATTAACAAATTGTTTTTATATGAACAAAAAGTTAAGTTGCCGGGGAATTCGTCGAACAATTTTTTTTTATGCATTTGTTAATAATATTTTGGAGTTATAATTATGTAAAATCAATCTTTTCAGCAGCTTCCATATGCTTGATTTTTTTCGAATTTTTATCCCATCGAGAAGTGTTCGCAATTCTCTCTCAATTCTCTCTGAACTCATGTGGTCTCAGGCTGTCCGCTAGGACTACCTTAAATTCATCAAAGTTTTATCCATGCAACTTTGATTTTCATTTCATTGATTTCATTCGATACCCAACTTTTTTTTGTCCATTCACAGCGGTCCTCATCCAACGGGAGTGCCAGGTGCTCCAGGAGCGGCGGACCTGGAGGCTGCGTTGCGTCGGCTGACGCCAGCGGAGGTGATAGCGCGTCGCGCCTGTCTGAGCACCGGAGCCGGTTACAACTTCGACTACGACGGCGGTGTCATCCACTCGCCGCCAAATTTCCTTCCGTTCGGTTGCCGAACGCCCGACAGCATAATGTCGACCGGAAGCAGCGGCAACACGAGCGGTTACAGCGGCAGCAACAACAGCGGCGCAATCTGGCGTCTGCCGGAGAAGCTCCAAATCGTGAAGCCCCTCGAGGGTTCGCAAACGCTGCACCACTGGTCGCAGCTCGCGACGCCGACGCTGGGCGGCCTCCTGGAGGAGCGTCCCGGCGTGAAGACGCGCGGCGGCCGCGGTCTCGAGGACCTCGGTCTCGAGACCTTCACGCTCGCCGACCTCGAGGAGGACGAGGAGTACGCGAATCCGGGCAAGCTCTTCCAGGACACCGGCTCCGTCTTCACCTTCACGAACAGCACGGTTCTCCACCCCGAGGACCACAGCGTCACACCCAGCGTGATCGGCTCGAGGGTCGCCACAGCGCCGAGCAGCGTCGTCAACTCCGGTATGAACACGCCTCGGACCCTCAGCCGAAGAAACTCGACGTCGACGTTCTCGACGACTCTGGGACTGGCGAAGATGCTCAACGAGCGCGGAATCAAAGCGGCGACGCCCTCGTGCGTCGGCACGCCGAACGCCGAGAGGAACTTCACGCCGACGGCGACCCCGTACAACAGCCCGGACGGCAGCCCGCCGGACTCGAGGTCGAGCTCGCCGGGGCCCTGTGGGAATTCGACGCTGTCCTTCGGGCTCTTCAGCAGCGGCGCGGAGCTGCTCAAGCGCACTTTTGGCAGCGAACCGGCGACCGGAAAAAAACGCCCCAAGACCGCCCTCTCCAGGTCCGAGAAGAAGGCTCTCTCGGGAATTAGGCTCGTCGAGAAACTCGAGAGAATCGGCATCGAGACGATTATGGCGACGACAGCGAGCTCGGGCGTTTCGCCGCTCGCTCTTCAGGGCGCGCTGTACTCGAGGAGGTCGACGGAGAGTCCGATGCAGCAGTTGACCTTCCTGAAGAGCTCGATGTCGTCGGAGAAACTTGGGTCTTCGTCGGTGTCGTCGTGCGGGTCGAGCGGGACGAGCTCGTCGGGGAAGTCTCTGAGGGATCGGCGCGGGGAGGTCGAGAGGGAAAATGCGGGGAGAGGAGGGTCGAGTGGTAATCCGAGACTCGGGCAGATCTCGGGGCGGCAGCAGCGCAGGGGCGCCGGAGCGACCAGGCCAGACCTCGGCCAGGTCAGGCCCAACGCCGCGCCGAGCGTTCAGGTCACTAAAGAGTCAGCCGCACAGTCCGCGCTCGGGACTATCAGCTCGTTGCTCTTCGGACGCAAGGGGGGGCTACTGTAAGTCCCGAATGGGCGGCGCATGCGGCGATACTTCGGCGGAGATCTATTTATTCGTTGGTTAGAGAACTTTTGACTTTTAATTGGGGCTGTGCGAATAGCGTTTGAATTTTATTTAATTGGACATTGATATTCAATTCACCGTTTGAATTGTATAGTAATAAAATTTCAATGATTAAAGAACATTAGAACAATTCGTATATTTGTGAATAGTTCAATGAAATGCGAATAATACGAATATTCATGAATAATTTTTAGAAAATTCGAATAATTCGAATGTTTGTGAATAATTCAATGAAATTCGAGTAATTCGAATGTTTGTGAATAATTTAAAAAATCGTATGATTCGAAAATTTGTGAATAATCTTTGAAAATCGTATAATTCGAATATTTGTGTATAATTCAAAAAAATTCGAATAATACGAATATTCATGAATATTAAAAAAATTTTAATATTCCGAATAATTTTTATGAATTGGATGTCCGAATGATGAATATTCGATTACAACGAAACTGAGCACGTAAATTGTATTCATTGAATGAAGAATTTTGATTGTTACAAAGCTGAAGAACTTACGCTCGGTTGCGAGTTATTTCCATTTTCAGAGCTTAGACGTGTACAACAAATTTCGTTACGAATCTATTTGCATTGTTTATCGCGTTATTTAAAATTACCATTATAGTTTATTGCAACAAATTAATATTTCTAATTATTGGAATAATTCCTTTACCAATTGGAATATTTACACTCTTAAAATCATTCGAATATTTTGAACATTCATATACGAATTATTCATATTCAATTCACGTCGAATTATTCGAATTTTTGAATATTCGCACATCCCTACTTTTAATTCGGTGACCGAATCGCGAACTCTTTTTTTTTTGCGTTCGACGATGTCGCATTGCGTTCGACCGGTTACGAGGGTACTTGTACATAGGGAGATTGCCGGCTTCGAGGGCTTGCCGAATACGCGGAGCGACGGGGCGAACACGATCGATCCATTGACTGCTTTTTTTTTCTTTTTTTTTTTTTTTCGTTGTAATAATGTTTAGATTTGGGTCGCTTCTCATTCCTTTCTGTTAACATCTTCCGAGTATTTTGGCTCCGGATATTCTCACAATCATTCTTAAAATAAAAATGTGGAGCTGAGTGTAAAAAATATTTTGTATTTTATACTTAATTGGCCCGAAAAAGTACTTTAAATACCAGACGAGTATTCGAGAACGTTAAATACTGCCCAGCACTGGTTAATAAAAATATGAAAAAAAATGTTAACATACATTTCTCTCCTGCAATATTGCAGTAAACATTTGCAACTGGGACAACAATTTTCGCTTTGTCACAGCCTCGTTATAAAAATCTGGAGCGACCGAATTTTCGTTCGGTCAAACCTTACCCGTCCCCTCGAGCGAGCGCAGCATTTCATCGGATAAAAAAAAAATATATTATTTTATTAATCTCGCGCGAGACGAGAATTATTCTGTACTTCACGGAAATTCCAACGTAATATTATCGACACGTCAATGGATCGATCCGACCGTTTCGAAGCCTCTCCGAAAATCGCGGTCGCGATTCCGCGTAAAAAAAAAATCGACGGCCGTTAAACGACAAACTGCAGTCGTCGATCCTCTAGCTAATTTTAATTTTTTATCGTCTAAGCCGAAACTGACCTGGTTCGCGAGTCCTGCGAAGCATTCGCCTTTTTTTGTTGTCAACCTTAAATTCGTTTCCAATTTATATGGCCTCGAACTTAATCGATTTGCGTTGAATGAAAATTAAAAAAAAAAAAAAAATAACAAGAAATGTAGAAAAACAAAAGCATTAAGGTAGCTATGTCGCTTCCCGCTCATCTCGCATAAGTTATCGAAAAGCAAGCGAATATTGCAAGTATTTCTCGATGATATAAAAATCTGAAAAAATTCATGCAGATTAGAGGTACCGAAGAGATTAATTTTGCACAATAATAATTCCAAAATGTTATTAACAAATTAATCAAAAAATTAATTGTTTAACAAATTGCCCGGCAAAACAACCATTTTTTTCTATGAAAATGATTCATTTATTTTTCTGAACACGTATGAATTTTTTCAGATTTTTCAATTAGTTTTAATTTTTGTGTTTATTCAGACATTTTTTCCAAACAAAAAAAAATTAAAAAATCAAAGCCGATTGAAAAATCTGAAAAAATTCATACGTATTCAGAAAAATAAACGAATTATTTTCATAGAAAAAAATGGTTGTTTTGCCGGGCAATTTGTTAAACAATTAATTTTTTGATTGATTTGTTAATAACATTTTGGAATTATTATTGTGCAAAATTAATCTCTTCGGTACCTTTGATCTGCATGAATTTCTTCAGATTTTTATATCATCGAGAAGTTCTTGCAAAATTCGCTTACTTTTCTCGAACTTATGCGAGATGAGAGGGAAGCGACATAGCTACCTTAAGTCGGCCGTGTACGTCCCTAGCACGCTTTGCACGGAGACGCACGCCAGGAGGAGACTAGTCACGTTGTAGAAGAAGTATTTACAAAAAAAAAAAAAAAAGAAAAAGAAAACCAAACAAAGTGCTTCGAAGGAATTGCGACGAGAGAAAAAAAAGGAGTCGGATAAACGCGCGGCAGGGTTATAATAATACGAATTGTACAGTGTGCAAAGACGAGAAACGAAAAGGAAAATGAAAAAAAAAAAAAAAAAAAAAAAAAAAAATTAAAGAATAAATAGGAGGGAAAGAATTCGAGGGATTGTAAATAGAGACTCGCAGCTAGTGAGAAATAGGTGCGTGGTGGGGGTTTGTTAATTAATATTTAATTCACAGATCTGCGCTCCAAGAGGATCGAAGCGAGATAACGAAAGGGGAAGCCGTTTGCCTGTTTGTCTGTGTGCGAATCGCTGAATTTGTCGCTCCATAATAAAGGCACAAAATTATAGTGAAAATCCCCGAAAAAAAAAACAAGGAATGAGAAACCGAGAGCGAGTGCTTGGTGCTACGAGATAAAATTATTCGTTCGCTAAAACAATTTTTTTTTTTCGTCGTTACAACATTCATTGTAATTTCAGCGACTAATGGGGGAAAAAAAAAAAATCATTGTCATTTCTCGAAGCTATTGTCAGTCTTTCATTGACGAAGATTGCGCATTTAGCCGATCGAGTTTTCACGCTGATCTGTACATAATGTAGGGAATATTATTATAACGGTAATCATTTTTTTTTTTCGTTTAAATTATTTATCGATTATATATATATATATATTTTTTTTTTTGTAATTTACAAGCGAAAGACTCGTAAACGTTCTATTGCGTTTTATTTATTTAATCGTAAAGCGATATTTGAAACGTCGCGACGAGCAACGTGTTTTCCACGCTTATCATCCGGATATTCCATGAAATTTTTTGTTATAAAAAACTGTAAACGACGCAAAACGGCAACATTGTATTATACGTATTGGAGAAGATTTTTTCGAACGATTATAACGAGAAAGAGAAATTTTGAGAGAGACGAGGAGAGCGAGAGGAGTGCGCGAGCGTTCAGTCACGATGCAGAACTTGTATATAGGACGTACAAATTAATAAATTAAGTTGCAGAACGTGAGACGTGGTTTGAAAAAAAAAAAAAAAAAAAAACCCCTCTGATGACCTATTTAATTTAATTTTTTTTCCTGTCGATGACGAGAAAAACGGCGAGTGTGAAAAGATGCGAGTAATTGAGAAAAATTATTTGAAACAGTGAATTTATTTAATTTTTTTCTCCGATACTCGAGGACTTTATTAATCTAGAAATTGTATCGCAATTTTTGCATTTTTTTTCCCCCATTAAAAAAAATCATCTCAGTCATTTTTTTATCGTAAATCTCTGCTGCATAATACGAGACGTGGATTTAAAAGAAAAATTTGTAATTACCTATTTTATTTAATTTTTTGCTGTCGATGACGAAAAAAAAACGGTGCGTGCGAAAAAAAGGGAGTAATCGAAAAAAAATTTTATTTAAATATGTGAATTTATAAAAAAAAAATCATTATCGCTTTTATCGACCGGCCGAGCTTTATCTACAAACTGTATCACAATTTTTGCAAATTTTTTATCCCTCAAAATATCATCTCGGTCGTTTGTTTAAATCTCGGAAAATTTCTGAAAAAATTAAATTTTTTTTGTCCACGCTCGCCGACTCCTTTCGCCCTTATCGACAAGTGACGCGATTTTTTTTTCTTTTTTTAATCATTCACGATTAAACATTTATACATAATTTGACAAATAATTAAAAATGAAAAGCGATTTTTCTTTTTTTTTACTGCACGATTCGAATGGCCTACGAGACGAAAACGTACTTAGAATTTTTTCACCTAACGCTGGTGAAGGAAATATTTTTTTTTGTGTGTACGCCGTGCGAATGGGCGATTATACGATGAATCACGCGAAAATTATGTTAGTACATGAATTTAATGAAATTAGCGCAACAAATAAATGGTATTAGAAATCCTAATGAATTTACCAAACAACTCGGATCGTTGACGAATAAAAAAAAATAAAAATAGGTAGAATATAATTACATAAATATAAATATATACATATATATATAAATTAATAAATATAGATATATTTTAGGAAGGAGAGAGAATTTTGAAAAGGCCATGAATCGTGGTCGAAAAAACGAATACGATTGTTTTTTGTCGACGCGACCATCGAGTTTTATCATTCATTGAACATTACGACGATACACTATAACACTGTTTCGAAGGGATGAAAGAAATAAAATGACATGTATCTTGTATATGTTACGCTGTTTTATTAACGAGAGTCGTGACGAGCCGGAAATAAAAATATTCCGACGACAAATACGCAATACGGGATTCATCTCGATGCCATAAATCATAATTTCTTATAAAAAATAATTTGTTTTATTTTTTCATGTATTTTATTAATATTAATTTATACCCAAAGATGGCAATTTTCCACTTCAATTATATTGACTTTATAATTTATCTCGAAGCCATAAATCATCATTTCTTATAAAATTTTTTTTTTTTTATTTTTTCGTGTATTTTATTAATATTAACTTATACCCAAAGTTGGTAATTAAAAAAAAAAAAAATATTTGATGATTCCACTCCAATGATATTGACGTTACAATTCATCTCGAAGACATAAATCATCATTTCTTATAAAAAAGAATTTGTTTTATTTTTTCAAGTACATTATTAATATTAATTTATACTCAAAGTTGGTAATTAAAAAATATATTTTTAAAGATTCCGCTCCAATTACAATTGACGTCATAATTAATTCGGAACAGTTTCCGAGATTTAGCCGGATTTTTTTTGCAGGTCGCGAAATAAAAATTATTTTCTAAATAATAATCGGCTTAAGGGGTCGACGACCACTCAGGCCAGGTTTTTATGTGCGAATAGAGCTTGTCTCCGGGACTGAGGGTACCGCTAAATTGTCGCGCCCCGAGAACCTTCACGTCGTCGATGAGCATGCTTTGGCCCTTTCCGCAAGCGATAAGCTCGCGAGCCGTGTCCAACATCCTCTGACTTGGCTCTTCAGCTAGGACATAAAATAAAAATTGTTTATAAAAAAAAAAAAAAAAAAAAAAATATAGCTTAATTATATTTCAAATAATCGATAACTCACTGTTGTAAGTGCCGATAAAGGCGATGCCTACTGACTTATTGTTCCATCCGTAAGTATGAGCACCCACTCTGTTCCAGCCACGACCCTCGTAAACGTTACCATCACCGCCGATCAAAAATCTGTCTCGCGTAAGTATTTTTTATTAATTTTATTTTTATATTTTTACATTTAATTTTTTAAATAATTTTAATATTTTTAAAAATAATAATTATCACTATCTTTAATTACCTACAATATTTCAAGAAAAATAAATGTTAAAACCCATGCAAAACCAATTTTGTTTGCGTTTTCATTGATTTTCTCCATGTTACAAGTTTTCGACTTTTCCCTATTTTCAAATGTCCAAATAAATATACTTTTTCACCGGAATACAATAGGACTATTTTTTTTCTAATAATCTGATGTGTTTCCTGTAAAAATGGCCTTTGAGATTTGAAAATCGGAACATTTTTAAAAAGACTACGATTTTTTTCATGAAAACTGAGGTTTTTCCCAATTTTCGTTACGTGTTGGCCTTTAAGGGTGATTTTTACCCCCTACACTTTAATAAAATCAAATGTGCCGCATACCATTTTCTTCCTTATGAAAAAACGAAGAGATTCATGTGCGGCAAAGTTCATTTACTGCTCATAGGACCCTTGTACGTTGAAGAAACGCGTGGGGTACATATGTACCCCAGTCATGAGTTCGAAGGTAGAAAAACTGATACACGAGTTCTGGGGTTAATTTATCGTCTAAATGCAATGTAATCGAGGTAATTCTTACGAGTATCCAATGTCATCCCAGTGAAAATCATCCATGTGGAGTGTCTGGATTTTTCGTACGGACGCGGAGCAACTGTCCGTATTAAAACACTGCTGCGTAACGGTGTGGTGAATTGTGACGTGGGACAACGGAACGGTCAAATTAACCACACTTTTCGGTTCCTTTCCGACCCACGAGGCTCGAGTTATTATGTTTGGACAGTCAGCATCGGCTATCATTAGATAAATAAATAAATAAATTATTACAAAACATTATTATTTATCTATAATAATAATAATTACGTAAGCATTGTGGCCGCGGTCAGGGAATCAGGCAAAAGTCAGGGAATTTCAAAATTGGTCGGAAAAAGTAAATTGTCCTTCTATAAATAAATAGAAGTACATAAAAAGGAGCCTTAAAAAAAAAAAAAAAAAAATTGGGAACATTTTTAAGAAAAAAAAATAGAATTTAATATTAATACAATAATTAGGCATTTTCATTTGCATCATTAATTTTTTTAAATATAATTCGTTAGAAGTTTGGTCAGGGAAAATTTTTTATTGGTCAGTGAAAAGTCAGGAAAAAGTCGGGGAATTTTTTCCGGGGAAATATTCCTCGTCGATTATTGGGGCAAAATAATTAATTTTTCCGAAAATCTATTAACTTTTTTTTAAAGTCAACTCACCAGCCGATGCGGCGCCGAAAACCGTCAAAACAATCAGGCAGAAATTCCTGGAAAGCATATTATATTTTTTAATTGAAATATGGAGAAAAATAAAAAAAACAAAAACTGTAAATCTAAAAACGATAGATAATTTCGAAACTATATAACATGTGTGACGATTCGCGATCGACTGTCGCAAGCGAGAGCCCGAGGCGAGAATAAATACTTCACGTTTTATCTTCGTTCGCCGCATAAACATTTACGTTATTGACGTGGCAATTATTTGCCATCTCCGCTATGATAAACGGGACTTCCCGGGAAAACCAGACGGGGATGAACGATAGGAAACAAAGATAATTTTTGTTTTATTGATTCTTTTTTTAGTCGTTTCGAAAAATCATCATTTTTCAAAAACGATAATTTTTTGTTTATTTAAGGAATTCAATTAATCAATGAAATTCCTTAAATAAAATTAGTATGTATTAATTCAATTAAATAAATACATGCGCACATAATTCATTGATTAAAAGTAAAAATTAGAAATCTCTAATTTTGGGATTCCTCTAGAATCATTCGACTCGATTCGTTGCGACAATTAATCCGGTACATTTAACATGGCGAAGACCGATGTTTTTCTCGTCATTGCGAAATAATAGGATAAGTCAGGGTTATGTCGAATAATGTCTAATAATAACCCGTGATATCTTTTAACGTAACAAACGAATGGCGCTGCTGTTTGCACAATTTTTAGCATATGTGCATACAATATAATTTCATCGGAATTTATAAGATTGTATATGAGTCATTCCATACCATTTCTACCTCGGTCCCTTCGCATCTTGGATTGGGCCCGCGATTTTTCGTGTGACTGAACTAACTCTCAAAAGCAGCCAGGTTTTTTATTCGATTTTTTAAAATTGTTTATAATTATTCACGATAAAAAAAAAAAATGAACTCATTGGCCCCGTTTTGTTCCCGCCAAGAAGCGCCGCGTGGTCGTTGGTTTATGCAGCGGCAATGCTGTTGTACCGAGCGTTGATAGTTTACCGACCTGGCGACGGTCGATAAGGTAGAGACGCGTAGGTAAATGGGGGCGCAATGGCGGATCACACATTTTGGACGAGTGCTCGAGCGGTGAAACGTGCTGACAGTGCGTTACCTCAATGTGCCCATAAAACCACTCTTTGCCTGTAAAGGGCGGTATAAGCGAAACTTATTGCCACTGTGCGCCAAGTCTGTGGTCTCGCCTCCCTGGCATACTGAGCGACCGAAGAAGCGACCCTAAAAGCGACGGTTGTTTTGTTCCAAAAATTAACCTCACAAATGACCGCTGAAGCGACTGTTCTGGCGACACATTTTTTGTGCCGTGTTTCGGCAATGAAGTCATTTGTTTGATTGGCGAGCGAATAAACGACCGTAATAACAACCGTCTAGGAAACGGAAGGTTGCTTTTACGGTCGTTTGTTCGGTCGACAATCAAAGATGCGACTTCACTGCCGAAATGCGGCAAAAGAATGTCGCCAGAGCTGTCGCTTTGGCGGTCGTTAATGTTAGGTTAGTTTTTGGAACATAACAACCGTCGCTTTTAGGGTCGTTTCTTCGGTCGCTGTTCACGGTCGCTTCGTTTGCTAGGGTTGCCACTCATCAAAAACGAAATAATAGCAATATTTACGTGATGTTTTCGGGTGATTTTCTTAGAGATATTTATAGACATCTTTATCGCTCGTTACGAAAAAATTATCATTTTTTGTAAACAATCAGATTTTCTTTACATTTAACACGATCAAGGAGATTGTTTTCACCGTGAAGTAAAAAATGATTTCCGAAATAGTAGTCGGCTTAAGCGGTCGCCGACCACTCGGGCCAAGTTTTCACATGGGCATAGAGGCTGTCGCCGAGACCGAGGGAAGTCGGGTACTGAAAGGCTTGCTGAAATTGATGTGCGCCGAGAACCTTAACGTCGTCGCCCAACTTCCCTTGACTTTTTCCGCAAGCGATCAGCTTGCGAGCTGCGTCCAGCATTATCTGACTTGGCTCGGCAACTAAGAAGTAAAATAAAAAGTGGTCCAGGAAATAAATAAAATAAATAAACAATCGGGACTATTACGTTTGAAGTTTCGATTGCTCACCTTGGTAATAGCCGATGAACGCGATGCCCACTGATTTGTCGTTCCATCCGAGAGTGTGCACACCGACTGAGTTCCAGCCAGGTCCCTCGTAAACGTTACCATCGCCGCCGATTAAAAATCTATTCCGCGTAGGTAAAAAAAATAAAAAAAAAATGAAATGAGCCAATTAATTTTCTTCGGAAAATTGATTTTGACGTTTTAGAAAAACTATCGTAAATTTTATCGTATCAATAAAATTGAAGTCATATTTGAAGTCATTTTAGAATTGAAGAATTCTTACGAGTATCCAATGTCGTCCAAGCCAAGAAGGTCCATATGTTTTGTTTGGATGCCTCGTACAGACATCGAGCAAAGAGAGAATGCACGACAAGGCCATGTCACGGTGTGATGGATCATCACGTGGGACACCGGGGTTGTCAGATTAGTAACACTTTTCGGATCCCTTCCTTTCCATTCACCGCGCTTTATTATGTTTGGACAGTCAGCATCGGCTAAAGGTATTATAAACCGAGTATATACTACCGTGCCTCTGGGCAGTCAATAGCCTACTTAATAATAAAGTACAAGACCATTGGACCGTTTCATAGACACTTGCACAGAAACATCCCCCAGCACGCACATTGTCCGAGTGGGGTGTCCGAGTGGGGTGTCCGAGTGGGGTGTTCGAGTGGGGTGTTCGAGTGGGGGAAAAATTTCGAGATTGTAATGAAAACGTTTTCAGAATGTTCCAAAACATCGAAAAATCACATTTAGAAAAAACGTCCGGATGTGTGTGTGTGTGCGTGCGCGCGCGCGCGCGCGCGTGTGTGTGTGTGTGTGTGTGTGTGTGTGTGTGTGTGTGTGTGTGTGTGTGTGTGTGTGTGTGTGTGTGTGTGTGTGTGTGTGTGTGTGTGTGTGTGTGTGTGTGTGTGTGTGTGTGTGTGTGTGTGCCAAAAATACAGACAATGCTTCCTCATAGAAGAAGCTTCGCGAATAAAGGAACATTATGAGAATGCGATATGAACATTTCAATTTCCAACTTTTATGAGAAAGTGATATAAAAATTTCAATTTTCAACTTTTATGAAGAAGCGATATGAAAACTTCAATTTTCAGCTTTTATGAGGAAGCGATATGAAAATTTCAATTTTCAACTTTATGAGGAAGCGCTATGAAAATTCCAATTTTCAACTTTATGAGGAAGCGCTATGAAAATTTCAATTTTCAACTTTATGAGGAAGCGCTATGAAAATTTCAATTTTCAACTTTATGAGGAAGCGCTATGAAAATTTCAATTTTAAATTTCTTTTAGTCAACTCACCAGCCGAAGAAGCACCGAAAGACGCCAAAAGAATCAGGCCCAAATTTATGGAAAGCATATTACGTTGTTGAATTTAAATATGACGAAGATCGGTTAGGATGGTAGTTTTCCGTTTTCAAACTATAACATGTAAAAAAATTATTCACGTTCGACTGACGGAGGCGAGAGCTCCAGGTGCGAATGAATTCTTCATTTTATGGCCAACATTATTACCCTTATCGTTAAGTCGGTCAATACGGATCCGCTATTGGACTGTGCAATAAATCTCAGTGAATCTCTGCAATAAAATTATATCTCCGTTACAAAAGGGAAAAAAAAAAAAAAAAAAATTAGACGTACATGGAAAACAGAAGCTGTTTGCGATTTCCGAACGGCCCTCTTATCGCTTTTTAGGGACGTACTCGGATAAACGAGGGCCATAAAAGAGACTCAAGTAGGTCGAGCAATATTTGTGACGAGCTCACCTCGTGTCGCAAATATTGCCGCAAGCCCGACCGTTTCGTGGCGCATGTCTATCTGGGCGAAAGTGCCTCATACATTCCCCGGTGGTAAAATTTGAACTTCTTCTAGGGGAGTGGCGTCGTATAGCTTGGGGAGTGGCGTCGTATAGCTTGTTCAATTGTCTTCAAATCGGCGCGTCGCTGAACATTTTTGGTCGTATAGTCTCCAAGATATTCAACTTTCAATACAAAGTAGTCTACTCTCATCTTAAATAAAAGTGTGAAATTTGCATTTTCTGCGAATAACTCAGCTACTGTCAATCTTATGGCCATAATGGTTATTATCGCTGTTTTTTTTTTAATTTTTAAAGATAATTTGACTAGTTATTATTATTTTTTTCGACCTCCAAAACCTATTCCACGTGTTTACGATAACAGTGCAATAAAAAAATGCTCGCGCGTGGATGTCACAAGCCTGGAAAATGGCGTTTCGTAGAAGATACGCAATCGTTCTCGGAAGGCAAATAAATACGTACAAAAATATTAAGGTGGATCATGCAGCACTTTGAAGTCACACCAGTGACTGTTGCTAATGCTTTCAAATATCATTGATTTTTGTCTTAAAAATTCATTATAGGCTTAGATTAATTGTTCGTAACATTTTTTCTTCATTGGACCGTTGTCATCAAATGAAAACATCGGTGCAAAGTCTCGAGTTTGACTAGAGTTGCAGCCATATATTTTTACGAAGAAACACAACTTGACAACGCCGTGATTTCAATGGCTCGCGGAGCGTCTGCTTTATCGCCATAGCCTAACTTTCAGTGAGTGAACATGAGTGAACAGCCTCGGCGAAAAGGTCGTTTCGAAAAGAAGAAGATTAGAATTAAATATTCTAAAATTCTCTTATTTAGTTTTCAACAATTTCCCGATGGTCAATACAGATATTTAAAAAATATGTATGTTTCTTTATAAGACCCATTATACCTCTATTAAAATATGAGAAAGTGGTAAGTTACCGAATGGAACTCGTGCTGCGTCTCTGACGTGACCGACGTTGCCAAGTCGCCACGTGCGTGTACCGGCGGCCGCCATGACTCTCTCGTCGCGTTGAAAATTGCCGAGAATTTATCGGAATTTTCGCTTTATCTTTCAAACGGTACAGATACAACGGATGGGACGAGGGGAACGAGGGGAATTGCTGAACGAGGGGGAAGAGGGGGACGAGGTGGACGGGAGGGAAGATGGGGACGAGCTGGACGAGGAGGACGAGGTGGACGAGGGGGACGAGGGAAAGGAAGGGGACGAGCAGGGCAAGGGGAACGAGGGGGTCCTGCTGGACGAGGGGAACGAGGGGGACCTGCTGAACGAGGGGGAAGAGGGGGACGAGGTGGACGGGAGGGACGATGGGGACGAGCTGGACGAGCTGGACGAGGGGGACGAGGGAAAGGAAGGGGACGAGCAGGACAAGGGGAACGAGAGGGACCTGCTGGACGAGGGGAACGAGGGGGAATTGCTGAATGAGGGGAAAGAGGGGAACGAGGTGGACGGGAGGGAAGATGGGGACGAGCTGGACGAGGAGGACGAGGTGGACGAGGGGACGAGGGAAAGGAAGGGGACGAGCAGGGCAAGGGGAACGAGGGGGTCCTGCTGGACGAGGGGAACGAGGGGGTCCTGCTGGACGAGGGGAACGAGGGGGACCTGCTGAACGAGGGGGAAGAGGGGGGCCAGGTGGACGGGAGGGACGATGGGGACGAGCTGGACGAGCTGGACGAGGGGGACGCGGGAAAGGAAGGGGACGAGCAGGACAAGGGGAACGAGAGGGACCTGCTGGACGAGGGGAACGAGGGGGAATTGCTGAATGAGGGGGAAGAGGGGGACGAGGTGGACGGGAGGAAAGATGGGGACGAGCTGGACGAGGAGGACGAGGTGGACGAGGGGGACGAGGGAAAGGAAGGGGACGAGCAGGGCAAGGGGAACGAGGGGGTCCTGCTGGACGAGAGGAACGAGAGGGACCTGCTGGACGAGGGGAACGAGGGAAAAGAAGGGGACGAGCAGGACAACTGCCTATGTCATGACATATTCTGACCACGAATTATGCCATTGTGAAAAATGCTATAAGCGGAAAAATGTGTTTGAATTTTTAAAAATCTCCTGATTCCTTACATAAATTTATTCCATCCGGTTAATCTATTTACCCTGTCCTGAAGAATGGGATTTTCGTATGAAAAATAAAAAATCTGGAGCATACAATTCTGGAGCTTAAGGTTTTTTTATCGGCGATCCACGATACTTGGGGTGTTGATTAGTCTGCAATGCAGTCAAGATTCTCGAACGGGATGACTCGAGGAGGAAGGAGAATTGCGTTTGAGTTCGAAATCCAGAAATCCATAGAAATCTGTAGGGCAGACATAGCTTCGGGGCATTCATGGGGCTCATGCATTCTCTCTTGACTTGCATCTAAAATTTATTTATACCACAGGTATTCGGCGAGCGTTCGATTATGCCATATTTTTTTCGATTTTATAATCTATTTAACGCGATCACGATGTCGGTGCAAAAAAAAAAAAAAAAAAAAAATGTCTACGTGGATATCACAAACGTTGAAAATCGTGTTTCGCTGAAGATACGCAATCTTTACCGGAAGGCAAATATATTCGCAAGAAAATATAAATACGTGGCAGTTGAGACGTTGTGGACGTTCGTGCATACTTTCGGGGGGAAATGGTTTCCTTTGAAGAGTCGTTGCGGACAGTTCCACGGGCAGAATCGACCAGTAACTGTCGACTAAGAATCGCGAAGATACTTGAGAAACTCGAATTAAAAAGGGAGAAGTGAAAAATGAAGATTTTCATCGCAATATTCGCATTTTCGGCGGTTCTCCTCGTCGAACCTCTGGAAACTCGCGATGTTTCGGAAATTACGGCCGCGGAGGACTCTGAAAAAAGGGTGAATTTTTCGAAAAGCTTTTCATGGAATCATCATAGTGAGTACTCAGTCAACTTGCACACACCACTAAAGATGGCGAAGAAGAAGAGATCTATCATCGTAAGTGGAAATTACGCTCTTGGACATAAGGCCATAGAGTACGATGAGTACGATGAGGGCGATGAGGGCGATGAGGTCGCTGAGGTCGATGAGGCCGATGAGGTCACTGAGGTCACTGATGTCACTGATGTCACTGAGGTCACTGAGGTCACTGAGGTCGCTAAGGTCGATGAGGTTACTGAGGTCGATGATGTCACTGAGGTCACTGAGGTCTCTGATGTCGCTGATGTCGCTGATGTCGCTGAGGTTACTGAGGTTGATGATGTCACTGAGGTCACTGAGGTCGCTGATATCGCTGATGTCACTGAGGTCGCTGATGTCGCTGAGGACGCTGAGGTCGTTGAGATCGCTAAGGTCGCTGAGGGCGATGAGGGCGATGAGGACGATGAGGACGATGAGGACGATGAGGACGATGAGGGCGATGAGGGCGATGAGGGCGATGAGGACGATGAGGGCGATGAGGGCGATGAGGACGATGAGTGCGATGAGGACGATGAGGACTATGAGGACGATGAGTGCGATGAGGACGATGAGGACGATGAGTGCGATGAGGACGATGAGGACGATGAGGACGATGAGGACGACGAGGACGATGAGGACGACGAGGACGATGAGGACGATGAGGACGATGAGTGCGATGAGGACGATGAGGACGATGAGGACGACGAGGAGTAATTCACACGATGTCGTTCGGTGTATTCGGTGTACAAAAATTGAACCAAATATCAATAAAAGCTGGTCAACTGTCGACATGCCATGACAGATTTTGACTACAAATTCTGCCATTGGGAAAAATGTTATTAGCGGGAAAATTTGGTGGTTGAATAAAAAGTATTGCCTTGATTCCTCACATAAATCAATTTCACCCGGTCAATCTATTTCCCGTATCCTGAAGAATGAGACTTTCGTACGAAAAATAAAAAAAAAAGCTTGATTTTTGTATCGTCAATCCTCGATGCATACAGTGCCGATTTATCTCTATTGCAATCAAGATTCTCGAGCGGTCTAGCTCGAGGACGAAGTAGAATTGCGTTTGAGTTCGAAATCCAGAAATGCACCGAAACTTGGAATTCGTCCGTAGGGCATACATACCTCCGGGGCATTCATGGGGCTTGTACACATCATTTTGATTTGCATACCAAATTTCTATATACCACAGTTACTTTTTGCAAGTTTTAACAACATTTATTGCCATTGCTGTTTCCGCACGTGTCTCCGCACAATTATCGAATTATTTTGTAAATTCCATGATAATTATTTTATATCTGACTAAAATATAGTCTAAGGGGTTCCCCATTCCGGCCAGCTTTGGATCTTCGAGTAGAGTTTGTCTCCGGGACTGAGAGTGCTGACAAGTTGTCGGGCACCGAAAATCTTGACGTCGTTGCGCAACGAGCTTTCGGATTTTCCGCAATTCACTAGTTTCCGCGCTGCGTCCATCATTTTTTGGCTTGGCTCAACATCTAAACAAAATAATATACAACGGTACATTTTTTTCTTATTTCACTAGAGAATACACTGTAAAAAAATTTCTGTTTGAAAATTCATAAATGTATATGAAGTTTTATGCATATACAGTATATAAAATTTCATTGACACGCACGTAAGAATATTGCGTTACCGGTGTGTTAAAAACAATATTGTCTTTATAATATCTGTAATAATTACATTATTTTCATATACGGATTTCTTAATTTTCAATGCCATCGCCGGTAATTTTAATATACAGTGTTACGTCCTGTGAATTTTCCCGAAATATTTCCACTCGGCATTCAACTTGTTCTGGGACTTCTGTACCTTCTTCGCGACCGGGGCAAAGACCTCAATCTTGTATTGTACTTAGAATCATTAACAAAGAATCATCGAACTACCAGTTCGAAAGTTTCGAAAATTTATCATCTACATCGCAAACATTCATTTCTTATGAATATTCAATTGTCAATGTTTATTTATCAAAGTTTGTTCGTTCTCCTGGAAGGTTAAAATATTTTCTTGGACAATATATATTCGTGTCGGTCAATTTTATTTCAGCTATATCAGTGCGCGTTAAAATATTAGGATAGGTCGGGAGAAAACAGTGAGTGAGCGTGACAGCGAATCGTCGCGAGTCGTGCGTCGAGGGTGACGCGCGAGAGAGTGAGACAGCCGCGTATCGTGTTCCATACGATAGAAAGAGTTAGCGTCCAGAATTTTCTTGTCTAGTTTAAAATCGTCACTTAAAACCTTGTAAATTCCAATTTTTAAGCGCGAATAAAATTTCGTCAATATCAAATATATACACTCTAGGCCCTATCCCGAATTATTTTCCGAAAGGTTAGGTTCAAAACAGGGCCAAAACCTCGATAAAGCGTCATCTCCGAATAACGTGTAAAGGGAGGGTGTAAATTCTCCTTGACCGAGATGGAGTGAAAATTGCTGATCGGGACGTAACAACAGATATTGCATTTAAGATTAAATTATTAAAATTCGAATACAATGTATATGAAATTTAATCTAATTTTAATTCTAATTTAATTTAATTTAATTTTTCTTTTTAATATTAATAAAATGTTATAAAATTTACAACACGTTTAATGTACAAAGTTATATGAAAATACACAATTTTCATATAAGTTTGTACATTAAACGTGTTGTAAATTTAATAACATTTTTTTTTGCAGTGTATATATACATTTTTTTATTTCTGATATACTCACTTTGAAAGTTTCCGATAAAGACTATGCCGGCTGATTTTTTGTTCCATCCGTAAGTATGCGCGCCCTCTTTGTTCCAACCAACACCCTCGTAAACGTTACCGTCGCCGCCAATGAAAAACCTTTTTTTATCAAAATGAAAACCAGAATTCGTTAAAAAATTGTCTTAAGATCCAATGAATTATAATTAAATCAATTCGATTGATCAATCAATGATTCGATCAATTTAACTTAATTATTATAATTAAAATCAATTCGATTTTTCGTAATCAAAAAGTCAAGATTTTTTTTGCATCACATCTGGCGACTGCGAAATTATTATGATCAATATCGTGCGGAGAAAATGGCAGAGATATTTAACATGTAGCAGAAAAATCAGGGAAATATCCCGGAAAATCGATGAAAATCACCGAAACGGTCCGTTTAGAGTTTTTCAGACAAATTGTCGGAGAAATATTTTCACCCGGGTAAGTGGTATCTTTTCGAAAATATAAAAATAATTGGGGCAAGTTTTAATTTACTTACGAGAATCCTAAGTCGTCCCAATTAAGATCGTTCATGTGATAGCTCTGGATATTTTTTACCCTCTCGGAGCACGATGTCAAGCTGTGACACTCCGGTGTCACGCTGTGATGAAACACCACATAAGGCAGTGGAAGAATTAGATAAGACACTGACCTCGCCCTTTGACCACCCCATCCCGATCGCGATATTATATTTGGACAATTTCCATCGTCATCTGCAATTAAAAAGCACGAAATTCGTCAATATCTCTTTATTTTTAATTACCCCGGTGAAAATATTTATCTGAATATCTCTGAAAATATATCTGAAAGTTTCGGAAAATTTCTCTGAAAAGTATTCCGAATTTCTCTCACTTTTCGCACTTTTCAGAGAAAGTCAAAGATTTTTCTGAATCTAAATATTTCTGATTGTTCTGAAAATCATCGAAACGGTCCGTTTAGAAATTTCTAGACAAATTGTCAGAGCAGTATTTTCACCACGGTACTTCACACACGTGGAAATAATGTTATAAACAAATTTATGAAAAATATTTTTCCAATTTCTTTTTGCAAAAATATAAAATGGCCCAATATGTTTTTATACATATACTTTGGTAACATGAATATTAATATTAAATCACTCGTGGAAATAATTTACAGAGAAGAATATATGTACGATCTGTTTTATACATTTTTTTGGGTAAAAAGTATGAAATTCATACTTTAACGATCTGTAGCTTCTATATTTACATACATTTTTTTTTATTATAGTATAAAATATGGAATTACAGAGCCGTTGAAAAACGTTGCGATGTTTCCGAATAACACAATTAACCAAATGTGAAAATGATTTCGTCGAATTAACGTCTTTTTTTAAATCTACTCACCGGCGAAGCAAGTCCCCAATACCGCGAAAAGAGTTAAAAATAAGGTGGTAGATAGCATTTTTCCGAAATTAATATCGATATAAAGGAAACGATAAAGCGTTTGGTGCGCGTATTGCAATGACGCGAGACCAACTGGCTGCGACGAAAATTATTTGAATACGCAAATATTGTCATAAATGATAGCCTGAAGTGACCTCGGAAAGAAAGTTTATGCTCCGTTATCTCTCGTTCAATACGCAACATTACCGAGCTATTTCGCAGCAGTTTAATCACGATAACGGGCCATTTATGAAATTTCTTTTTTGTAGTTCAACCTAAATGTAGGGAGATATGCAATGGCGCAGAGGACAGGATGCGCGTGTAATTTTATATTTTTATTGTTTCACACGAATGAACGGACGTTGTATGTCAAGGTTGAATACAACCATTTTTCCAAACGGTGTAGTTACAGACACGCAATATGTGCATCACAAATGTACTGCTTCTCCGGTGGGTCATTATGAGCCATTATGTACCATTATGAACCGTTATGAACCGTTATGAACCATTATGAACCATTAAGAAACATTATGAACCGTTATGAAACGTTATCAACCATTATCAACCATTATCAACCATTATCAACCATTATCAACCATTATCAACCGTTATCAACCGTTATCGACCGTTACCAACCGTTATCAACCGTTATCAACCGTTATCAACCGTTATCGACCGTTACCGACCGTTATCGACCGTTATCGACCGTTATCGACCGTTATCGACCGTTATCGACCGTTATCGACCGTTATCGACCGTTATCGACCGTTATCGACCGTTATCGACCGTTATCGACCGTTACCGACCGTTACCGACCGTTATCAACCGTTATCAACCGTTATCAACCGTTATCAACCGTTATCAACCGTTATCAACCGTTATCAACCGTTATCAACCGTTATCAACCGTTATCAACCGTTATCAACCGTTATCAACCGTTATCAACCGTTATCAACCGTTATCAACCGTTATCAACCGTTATCAACCGTTATCAACCGTTATCAACCGTTATCAACCGTTATCAACCGTTATCAACCGTTATCAACCGTTATCAACCGTTATCAACCGTTATCAACCGTTATCAACCGTTATCAACCGTTATCAACCGTTATCAACCGTTATCAACCGTTATCAACCGTTATGTACCATTATGAAACATTATGAAACATTATGAAACATTATGAAACATTATGAAACATTATGAAACATTATGAAACATTATGAAACATTATAAAACATTATGAAACATTATGAAACATTATGAAACATTATGAAACATTATGAAACATTATGAAACATTATGAAACATTATGAAACATTATGAAACATTATGAAACATTATCAACCATTATAAACTGTTATTAACCAGTATAAAAAATTCCAAACTGCTACAAATTTTTATAAAACATTCGGGCTGTACCGTTCGTCGGCTATCACTCAACCGAACTCTTCCTCAATCAAACGTTAGGCTATAGATGCGGAGTTTCGAAACCCAGTACAGAAATCGTTTTCCGGGATTGCACTTCGCTTCCGCCTGTATATTTACATTGTATAAACTGTAGCAGTAGCTCGGCGTCTCTGAAACGCCTCGTCAATATTTCATACGTACGTACGTGCAACGTAGAGAGCGTCTTACAGCCCGGCGGATAATAGCTCCAATTGCTGCAATTATCGTAAGTCATTCATACCACTCGGTACGATCGAAAAGTTTAATTGCGATATGCGCAACAGTCCCTCGGCCCTCCGAGCTTCAGTCTCCGGAAAACCATCGAGCAGTCGACACCGATAAACTTCAAGCACGATGGGGCCAAAAGTCAGTTTTCAGGGAGCTCTCTATTTCACAAAGCTGGGCGTTTATCTCGCTCGGACTTGGCCACCGTCCATAAAGTCCACCAAGTGGGAGACGACCAAGTACAACATAGCCTGGTGTTTGTCAGTTCTAAGCATCGTCTGTTACTTGATTCCCCTATTCGTCTCGGCATCGAAGTACTACACGGATTCGTTGATCTTCACGAAGTCGGTGACCTACATGGGTGGTATCATAAGTGTGATGGTGAAAATGATCATATATAGAATACGTTTCAAGCAAACACAGGTATCCGCAAACGGGACAACGTAAGGGCGATGTGGAACACGCTCGGTCGGTAACGAAAACTATTTTCTTTTTCGTTTCCTTTAATTTTTTTTTTTTTTTTTTTTTTTTTTTTTTTTTTTATCGAAGCTCCACGTAATTTTTTCGTCGATCGAGGCGGGAGGTTTCACGTCGCCTCGATCGTCCACCGAAAATATCTTGACGTTTATTTCAATCGATCTATTTTTTTTTTTTTTTTTTTTTTTTTTTTTTTTTTTTTTTCCTCGCAAGTCAGACCTCGATACAGGAGATGGAGGACTTTATAAAAAACGCTCGGCCCCACGAGATAACGTTGTGCCGGCGTTACGTCGACAGATGCGCGATCTTTCACATTTTTATATCCACCTTGAACTACGTGGCTACCCCAATCATCGTGTGCACGTCGTTGGTGTTTAACGGTCGAGCCTTGCCGACTAACGGTGTCTATCCGTTCACTGTCGATACCGGAATCGGTATGTTCGTCGCGTACCTTCATCAGATCTTCGCGTTGTTTCAATGTTCCACAGGCGTAACGATCGACTGTCAGGCCGCGGTGATGCAGTGGTACGCAGGCGCGAGGCTCGACATTCTCGCCACCGAAATCGGCGTCGTTAAGGACCTCAAGGGACTCGAAATTTTCGTACACAAACACCGGAAACTGCTCGCTTACGCTGCCGATGTCTCGGACACCATGGCGTACGTGGTTATCACCAGTGCTATGACTCTAGGAATTGTCACGATCATGAGTTGTCTGCAACTGTGCGGTGTACGTTGGGGGACGAGCGGGGGAATGGGGAACGTCGGGGCGGAACGATTTTTTTTTTTTTTTTTTTTTTTTTTTTTATAAAACGATCATTTTTTTACACCCTTGTAGATGAAGCTGTTTTTTTTTTTTTTTTTTTTTTAGATTTTTGTGACGGATTAATTAAAAAACCGAAAAAGTACTTTTCTAGATCATTTTTTCACATCCTTGTAGATGAAGCTGTTTTTTTTTTTTTTTTTTTAGATTTTTGTGACGGATTAATTAAAAAACCGAAAAAGTACTTTTCTAGATCATTTTTTCACATCCTTGTAGATGAAGCTGTTTTTTTTTTTTTTTTTTTTTTTTAGATTTTTGTGACGGATTAATTAAAAAACCGAAAAAGTACTTTTCTAGATCATTTTTTCACATCCTTGTAGATGAAGCTGTTTTTTTTTTTTTTTTTTTTTTTTAGATTTTTGTGACGGATTAATTAAAAAACCGAAAAAGTACTTTTCTAGATCATTTTTTCACATCCTTGTAGATGAAGCTGTTTTTTTTTTTTTTTTTTAGATTTTTGTGACGGATTAATTAAAAAACCGAAAAAGTACTTTTCTAGATCATTTTTTCACATCCTTGTAGATGAAGCTGTTTTTTTTTTTTTTTTTTTTTTTTTTAGATTTTTGTGACGGATTAATTAAAAAACCGAAAAAGTACTTTTCTAGATCATTTTTTCACATCCTTGTAGATGAAGCTGTTTTTTTTTATTTTTTTTTTATTTTAGATTTTTTTGACGGATTAGTTAAAAAACCGAAAAAGTACTTTTCTAGTCCAAAAGAGTGCAAATTTGTACCCCAAGTACTTGAAATTTGTTTTATCGTGAAAAATAAATGAATAAATAAATAAATATTTGGAAAATGAGTTAGGATATATTGCAGAGAGATATCTAGTGTAGTAAATATTTACCGGAAATTAGAAATAAAAGTTGCGAATGGAAATTATTGTATCGCTTTGTGATGTCTAAAAAATGAAAAATTGACTTTTATCAGGGAGCGACATGAAAGTTTGAATTTTCAACTTTTATGAGGAAGCGATATGAAAGTTTCGATTTCCAACTTTTTACAACGCGAACGTCCTGGTAGACTTTTATGCAAAACGGCTGGCCGATTCAAGTTCAGCGCATAAAAATCATCGTCACCATCGTCACGCTTCGACTTGGCCGTTCTGTGCTGGGGGCGAAAAAAAAACATGGAATTATTCGCTGCTGATTTTTTTTTTTATTGCATTTTTGATTTTTACCCAATAAATCCAAATGATACCACGTTATCTAGCTTTTTTAACCCCGTCATATCCACCGTCTTATCTATTTCTTGTCGTAGACCATGATAGGCACCTGGGTTTTTCCGCGAAACCATCGGGAAGCAAAGAAATCGCTGTTTAAAAATACAAAAAATTACTAATTTTTTGCAATATTGGCTATAAAAATTGCCGATAAACTTTTTCGTTAGTCCTTTTCGTTAGATGGTTTTTTATGTCTTGCGAAAAATTAGTAAAGACCGTCTCGCCCCGGTTTTCCTATTCACCCCGGTCTAGCCGACGTTCAATGACATTCATATTTAATGCGCTTGCGCGCTTTATTATATGAGGTAATTTTTGCCGTTCCATAGAATCAACCTGTCCATGTTAAGCTACAATTTGCAACATTGGCACTGGTTTCTTCGATGAATCTCTTCATCTGCGCCTGGCCGGCGGATAATTTGATGGATGCGGTTGGTAATTCTTTCGGTGTCGAGTTGTAATCGTTTCGATCATGAATTTAAAACTTCGCCGTTAGTGCGACAGAATGGAAAAAGCCGTGTACAACATCTCGTGGATCGACATGTCGCTTCATATGATGAAAAACATTCCCATGTTTCTTCAGAGATGTCAGCGACCGGTAATCGTATCGGTCGGGGGTTTTCTGCCAACGCTCTCCTTGGCCTTCTACGCCTCGGTACGATTTATGAACGTGTAAAACACCTTGGGCGGCAATGAAAACACCACCCATTTTTTTTTTCTCGATCGCGATGCTCACAATTTTTTTTTAATTATATAAAAATTTCCGACTGTAAATAAAAATTGCATTACATATTTTGCGATAAAAAGAATAAAATCATAACCATTTGTTTATAGCAATAATAACCATTTTCTGAGTCTGTAAAAACGCTATACTGTAACTCGTGAACGGGTTGACCCAACTGGTAGAAATTTGGTTCAGAGATAAAGCGGTCACTTCGACTTGAAATTTCAAGAGATTTTGAATTTTTGAAAAAATTTCGTTGGTTCTCTAACTTTCGTACACTTAGAGCAAAAAAACATTGAAACATTTCGCTTATCGAATTTTTACCAAAAATATTAAGATAAACGTCGCTCATTAAAATTTTATATTATAAGCAAAGCTTCCTCAATGAGGATGTCAACACAATACAGATCGGACTTGTCCGATTTATCAGAAGAATGGTAAAAAATGAGGTGATTTCAAAAATACCTTAGTCACCAATGTAACAAATATGGGACACTCGAGGACTTTGTATTCATTTTTATACGCATAGGCGATATTCACAAATTGTTTCTATTTGTTTTTCTTTCCAGTTTCTATCGGCCATATTCTCTTATTTTACGACACTCCGTGTCGTTATGATGTCGGACGAAAAAAGTAATTGAACAACCGTCGGGTGACCGATTGTGATGCTCTCAAGGATATTGAACGGTCTGTACATCTATCTTCATGTGATCAATGAATCTATCGTTTTATAGCAGCCTTCGTTAGATTGTACAATATGTTAAAACCCATGAATGTTACAATATTAGAAAGTACAAAATAAATTAAAACTGTGTTATAAACTATGCTGAACCATTAAGAACCATTCAGAACCATTAAGAACCATTAAGAACCATCAACAACCATCAACAACCATCAACAACCATCAACAAACATTAATAACCATTAACAACCATTAAGAACCATTAACAACCATTAACAACCATTAACAACCATTAACAACCATTAACAACCATTAACAACCATTAACAACTGTTAACAACCATTAACAACCATTAACAACCATTAACAACCATTAACAACCATTAACAACCATTAACAACCATTAACAACCATTAACAACCATTAACAACCATTAACAACCATTAACAACCATTAACAACCATTAACAACCATTAACAACCATTAACAACAATTATCAACAATTATCAACAATTATCAACAATTATCAACAATTATCAACAATTATCAACAATTATCAACAATTATCAACAATTATCAACAATTATCAACAATTATCAACAATTATCAACAATTATCAACAATTCGGACTGGGCCGTCCGTCAGTCATCACTCAACCGAATTCTTCCTCAATCCAGCGGTAGGCTATAGGACGCGGAGTTATGAAATACAGATAATGAAAATCCAATGGAATAACAGACATACAGAACTCTACTTCCGTCTGCACAGTTACTTGGTATGAAAATGGAATTTTCATGGAAATGCCACGTCAAAGTTCCATACGTACGTACGTGCTACGCTGAGAGCGTTTAAGAGCCCGGTGTAACAACTCTAATTGCTGCAATTGTCGTAAATCATTCATAGTACACGGTACGATCGAAGACCTTAATTGCGATATGCGCGGGGGAGCTCCTCGGAGCCGAGGAGCTTCAGTCTTCGGAAAACCGTCGAACAGTCGAGACCGATAAATTTGTATCACAATGGGGCAAAAAGTTAGTCTCGAGGGAGCTCTGAATTTCACAAAACTGAGCGTTTATCTCGCCCGCACTTGGCCACCGTCGATAACGGCCTCCAAGTGGGAGACAACCAAGTATCACATAGTCTGGTGTTTGTCCTTTCTGAGTGTTCTGTGTCTATTCATTCCACTACTATTCTCGATATCAAAGTACTACGCGAACTCATTCGTCGTCACGCAGTCGGCGAGTTTCGTTGGTGCCACATCAAATTTGATGATCAAAATGATCATATATAGAATACATTTCGAACGAACACAGGTAAGAACCAAAGAAAATTTCACTCGACGAATGGTAATGTCAAAACGATGTTCAACAATCTCCATGAAATGTCGTGACGTTGATTCAACTTGTTCTCACTTTTCATTCCCGCAAGTCAGACACTGATTCAGGAGATGGAGATTTTCCTGAAAAACGCTCAGCCTCACGAGATAATCGTTTGTCGTCGGTACCTTGACAGATGTGCCAACTTTCATTTTTTTATCTCTCTTTTGAATTATCTTACCACCACTTTGATCGTATGCACGCCAATGTTGGTCGGCGATCAGGCATTGCCGACGAGCGCTGTCTATCCATTTTCGGCTGACGATGGTGTCGTCATGTTTATGGCGTACCTTCATCAGACACTCGCGGGTTTCCAATGTTCCTCGGGTGTCACGATAGACTGTCAGGCCGCTTTGATGTTGTGGTTCGCCGGTGCGAGATTGGAGATACTCGCCGACGAGGTCAAATACGTAAATGACATCAAAGGCCTTGAGATTTTCGTGCGGAAACACCGAAAACTGATCGATTACGCTGTCGATGTTTCGGACACGATGGCCTACATAGCTCTCGCCAGTTCGATGGCCTGTGGTATCGCAGCAATTATGAGCAGTATCCAACTGTTCGGTGTACGTAATTGGATTATGTTGATTTTTTAGCAAATTTTCATACTTACATTGTTTTAAAGAAATGTTCTTACCGTTTTGTAGAATCAACCTTTATTTGTCAAGATGCAATTCGGCCCCGTGGCCCTGATTGCTACGATGAATCTCTTCATCTGCGCCTGGCCGGCGGATAATTTAATTAATGTGGTGGGTTGATTGTTCGCTGTAAAGTGCATCACGTAGCACGAAACAATTTAAAAAATACTGGCAGATCCAGAAAGTTTCTGAAAATTATAAACACCGAAATCAGATAATCAGACAATCAGGTAATTGGACGATCGGGTAATGGAACGATGGGCTGATCGAACGATGGGCTGATCGAACGATGGGCTGATCGAACGATGGGCTGATCGAACGATGGGCTGATCGAACGATGGGCTGATCGAACGATGAGCTGATCGAACGATGGACTGATCGAACGATGGGCTGATCGAACGACGGGGTAATCGAACAATCGGCTAATCGGGCAATCGGACAATCTGTTGTCAACGTGGACATTTTTTAGGCAGGAATTTAGTGCTATGTGGGGTTAATGTTTCAATGTAATGTAAACCTTTGCCATTAGTGTGATAGATTGGAAAAAGCCGTATACGACACCTCGTGGGTGGATATGTCTCTGAACATGATGAAAAACATTCTGATATTTCTCCAAAGATGTCAGCGGCCGATAACCGTATCCATCGGCGGTTTTCTTCCGGGTCTCTCGCTGACCTTATATGCCTCGGTACGATTTGAAGAGTCACAGGAAGGCATTTTTGTACGCTAATTCACTCATATTCACTGGCTCTTCCCATTTTTTTTCCAGTTTCTCTCGGCCATATTCTCTTACTTTACGACACTCCGGCTTATTGTGGAGTCCGACGGAGATAAATAATTAATTAACCATCGATCGACGGTTAATCAAGTGACGCGGCAAGGTCTTGAGACAAGTGCATTTACGCCATCAATATCCGCCATCAGTATCTCATCAGATGTGACCACTCTCGCGGTTTTTAGCCTCTCGCAAAGAAAAAAATATTACAATTTTTTTCTGAATACAGTAATATAATTTGTTTTAACGATGTAAATATGTGTATTTTTTGAAAGCTATCGATTGCGATAAAAATGACGGCTGTAAGTAGGTAAGTAAGTAAGTACAAACCATTATCGACCAGTCCAAACCATTATCAACGAGTACAAACCATTATCAACCAGTACAAATCATGATCAACCAGTACAAACCATTATCAACCAGTACAAACCATTATCAACCAGTACAAACCATCATCAACCAGTACAAACCATTATCAACCAGTGCAAACCATTATCAACCAGTGCAAACCATTATCAACTAGTAGAAACCATTATCAACCAGTACAAACCATTATCAACCAGTACAAACCATTATCAACCAGTGCAAACCATTATCAACCAGTGCAAACCATTATCAACCAGTGCAAACCATTATCAACTAGTAGAAACCATTATCAACTAGTACAAAACATTATCAACCAGTGCAAACCATTATCAACCAGTGCAAACCATTATCAACCAGTACAAACCATTATCAACCAGTACAAATCATGATCAACCAGTACAAACCATTATCAACCGGTACAAATCATTATCAACCGGTACAAAGCATTATCAACCAGTACAAACCATTATCAACCAGTACAAACCATTATCAACCAGTACAAACCATTATCAACCAGTACAAATCATGATCAACCAGTATAAACCATTATCAACCAGTCCAAACCATTATCAACGAGTACAAACCATTATCAACCATTAGAAACCATTATCAACCAGTACAAACCATTATCAACCAGTACAAATCATGATCAATCGGTACAAACCATTATCAACCAGTACAAACCATTATCAACCGGTACAAATCATTATCAACCGGTACAAACCATTATCAACCAGTCCAAACCATTATCAACCATTACAAACCATTATCAACCAGTACAAACCATTATCAACCAGTACAAATCATGATCAACCGGTACAAACCATTATCAACCAGTACAAACCATTATCAACCAGTCCAAACCATTATCAACCAGTCCAAACCATTATCAACCATTACAAACCATTATCAACCAGTACAAATCATTATCAACCGGTACAAATCATTATCAACCGGTACAAACCATTATCAACCGGTACAAACCATTATCAACCAGTCCAAACCATTATCAACCATTACAAACCATTATCAACCAGTACAAACCATTATCAACCAGTACAAATCATGATCAACCGGTACAAACCATTATCAACCAGTACAAACCATTATCAACCAGTCCAAACCATTATCAACCAGTCCAAACCATTATCAACCATTACAAACCATTATCAACCAGTACAAATCATTATCAACCGGTACAAATCATTATCAACCGGTACAAACCATTATCAACCAGTACAAACCATTATCAACCAGTCCAAACCATTATCAACGAGTACAAACCATTATCAACCATTACAAACCATTATCAACCAGTACAAACCATTATCAACCAGTACAAGTCATGATCAACCGGTACAAACCATTATCAACCAGTACAAACCATTATCAACCGGTACAAATCATTATCAACCGGTACAAACCATTATCAATCGGTACAAACCATTATCAATCAGTACAAACCATTATCAACCAGTACAAACCTTTATCAACCAGTCCAAACCATTATCAACGACTACAAACCATTATCAACCATTACAAACCATTATCAACCAGTACAAACCATTATCAACCAGTACAAATCATGATCAACCGGTACAAACCATTATCAACCAGTACAAACCATTATTAACCAGTACAAACCATTATCAACCCGTACAAATCATTCGGACTGGGCCGTCCGCCAACCATCACTCAATCGAATTCTTCCTCAATTCAACGTTCGACTATACGCGGAGTTTTGAAACACAGGGGATGAAGACCCAATGCAATAACAGATTTACTGCACCTTACTTTAGCCTGCATTGTAACCTGGTATTGAAAAGGAGCAATAGCCAGATGTCAATGTTCTCACGGAAATACCGCGTAACAAGTGCATACGTACGGACGTGCTATGCAGAGAGCGTTTGAGAGCTCGCCGTAAGAACTCTAATTGCTTCAATTGTCGTAAATCATTCATAGGACTCGGTTTCGATCGAAATCTTAATAGGCGATATGCACGGGAGCCTCTCAGACTCGAGGAGCTTCAGTCTTCGGAAAACCATCGAACCGTCGGACCGGTAAATTTCTATCGCAATGGGGCAAAAAGTTAGTTTCCAGGGAGCTCTGAATTTCACAAAACTTACCGTTTATCTCGCCCGCACTTGGCCACCGTCGATAACGGCCTCGAAGTGGGAGACGACCAAGTATCACATAGTCTGGTGTTTGTCCTTTCTGAGTGTTCTGTGTCTATTCATTCCTCTACTATTCTCGATATCAAAGTACTACGCGAACTCATTCATCGTCACGCAGTCGGCGTGTTTCGTTGGTACCACATCGAATGTGATGATCAAAATGATCGTATATAGAATACATTTCGAACGAACGCAGGTAAGACCCAAAGAAAATTTCACTCGACGAATGGTAATGTCAAACGATGTTCGACGATCTTCATGAAATATCGTGACGTTGATTCAACTTGTTCTCTATTTTCTTTCCCGCAAGTCAGACACTGATTCAGGAGATGGAGATTTTCCTGAAAAATGCTCGGCGTCACGAGTTAATCGTTTGTCGTCGGTACCTTGACAGATGTGCCAGCTTTCACTTTTTTATCTCCCTTTTGAATTATCTTACCACCATTATGATCGTATGCATGCCAATGTTGGTCGGCGATCAGGCATTGCCGACGAGCGCTGTCTATCCATTTTCGGCTGACGATGGTGTCGTCATGTTTATGGCGTACCTTCATCAGACACTCGCCGGTTTCCAATGTTCCTCGGGTGTCACGATAGACTGTCAGGCCGCTTTGATGTTGTGGTTTGCCGGTGCGAGATTGGAGATACTCGCCGACGAGGTCAAATACGTAAATGACATCAGAGGCCTTGAGATTATCGTGCGCAAACACCGAAAACTTATCGGTTACGCTGTCAATGTTTCGGACACGATGGCCTACATAGCTCTCGCCAGTTCGATGGCCTGTGGTATCGCAGCAATTATGAGTAGTCTCCAACTGTTCGGTGTACGTAATTGGATTATGTTGATTTCTTTGCTTCAGATTTTCATATTTATATTGTTTTAAAGAAATGTTCTCACCGTTTTGTAGAATCAACCTTTATTTGTCAAGATGCAGTTCGGCCCCATGGCACTTATTGCTACGATGAATCTCTTCATATGCGCCTGGCCGGCGGATAATTTAATTAATGTGGTGGGTTGATTGTTCGCTGTAAAGTGCATCACGTAGCACGAAACAATTTAAAAAATACTGGCAGATCGAGAAAGTTTCTGAAAATTATAAACACCGAAATCAGATAATCAGACAATCACCTAATGGAACGATCGGGTAATGGAACGATCGGGTAATGGAACGATCGGGTAATGGAACGATCGGGTAGTGGAACGATCGGGTAGTGGAACGATCGGGTGATGGATCGATCGGGTAATGGAACGATCGGGTAATGGATCGATCGGGTAATGGAACGATCGGGTAATGGAACGATCGGGTAGTGGAACGATCGGGTGATGGATCGATCGGGTAATGGAACGATCGGGTAATGGAACGATCGGGTAGTGGAACGATCGGGTGATGGATCGATCGGGTAATGGAACGATCGGGTAATGGATCGATCGGGTAATGGATCGATCGGGTAATGGAACGATCGGGTAATGGAACGATCGGGTAATGGAACGATCGGGTAATGGAACGATCGAGTAATGGAACGATCGGGTAATGGAACGATCGGGTAATGGAACGATCGGGTAATGGATCGATCGGGTAATGGAACGATCGGGTAATGGAACGATCGGGTAGTGGAACGATCGGGTAGTGGAACGATCGGGTAGTGGAACGATCGGGTAGTGGAACGATCGGGTAGTGGAACGATCGGGTAGTGGAACGATCGGGTAGTGGAACGATCGGGTAGTGGAACGATCGGGTAGTGGAACGATCGGGTAGTGGAACGATCGGGTAGTGGAACGATCGGGTAGTGGAACGATCGGGTAGTGGAACGATCGGGTAGTGGAACGATCGGGTAGTGGAACGACGGGTAATGGAACGATCGGGTAGTGGAACGATCGGGTGATGGAACGATCGGGTAATGGATCGATCGGGTAATGGAACGATCGGGTAATGGAACGATCGGGTAATGGATCGATCGGGTAATGGATCGATCGGGTAATGGATCGATCGGGTAATGGATCGATCGGATAATGGAACGATCGAGTAATGGAACGATCGGGTAATGGAACGACGGGTAATGGAACGATCGGGTAGTGGAACGATCGGGTAGTGGAACGATCGGGTAATGGAACGACGGGTAATGGAACGATCGGGTAGTGGAACGATCGGGTGATGGAACGATCGGGTAATGGATCGATCGGGTAATGGAACGATCGGGTAATGGAACGATCGGGTAATGGAACGACGGGTAATGGAACGATCGGGTAGTGGAACGATCGGGTGATGGACCGATCGGGTAATGGATCGATCGGGTAATGGAACGATCGGGTAATGGAACGATCGGGTAATGGATCGATCGGGTAATGGAACGATCGGGTAATGGATCGATCGGGTAATGGAACGATCGAGTAGTGGAACGATCGGGTAATGGAACGATCGGGTAATGGAACGATCGGGTAATGGAACGATCGGGTAATCGAACGATGGGGTAATCGAACGATCGGACAATCGGGCAATTGGGCAATCGTACAATCTGTTATCAACGTGGCATTTTTTTAAGCAGGAATTTCGTGTTATGTGGGGTTAATGTTTCAATGTAATGTAAACCTTTGCCATTAGTGCGATAGACTGGAAAAAGCCGTATACGAGACCTCGTGGGTGGATATGTCTCTGAACATGATGAAAAACATTCTGATATTTCTCCAAAGATGTCAGCGGCCGATAACCGTATCCATCGGCGGTTTTCTTCCGGGTCTCTCGCTGACCTTATATGCCTCGGTACGATTTAAAGAGTCACTGGAAGGCATTTTTGTACGCTAATTCACTCATATTCACAGGCTCTACCCATTGTTTTTCCAGTTTCTCTCGGCCATATTCTCTTACTTTACGACACTCCGGCTTATTGTGGAGTCCGACGGAGATAAATAATCCATTAACCATCGATCGACGGTTAATTAAGGGACGCGGCAGCGACTTTAGACAAGTGCATTTATGCCATCAGTGGCCATCAGTGTGGATGGCCATTTATGCGGTTTTTAGCCTTTCGCAAAGAAAAAATATTTTAATTTTTTTCTGAATATAGAAATATAATTTGTTTTAACGATGTAAATATGTGTATTTTTTTGGGAGCTATCGATTGCGACAAAAATTACGGCTGTAGCTATGTGAATCCGAATATCATTCCACGTTTTTTACTTCACCGATGTCACAATATTTTTTCAATTTATCAATGCCACATTTTTATTTCACTGATGTCACATTATTTTATTCAGTGGTCGTTATCTTCGCACACCTGCCAATCTCTATGAAACCCAATGTGATTGCCGCTGGAACTAGTGGCCGGTAATGGGCACGGAGAAATAGTATCTGGCATGGTGCGCCAATTAAAATTACTGGTAAAAAATCGTTGTTAAATATCATTTAAACGGGAAATCATCAAATATGGATCGTATGTCAACAAACTTGTTCAGCATTATTATTTAGGCAAAGGAACAATGTTATCGGAAAGAAATTGTTGCTACATATTGTTTAAAGCATTATCAACCAGTACAAACCATTATCAACCAATACAAACCATTATTAACCAGTACAAATAATTATCAACCAGTACAAACCATTATCAACCTGTACAAATCATTATCAACCTGTCCAAACCATTATCAACCAGTACAAACCATTATCAACCAGCACAAACCATTATCAACCAGTACAAACCATTATCAACCAGTACAAACCATTATCAACCAGTGCAAACCATTATCAACCAGTACGAACCATTATCAACCAGTACGAACCATTATCAACCAGTACAAAACATTATCAACCAATACAAACCATTCGGACTGGGCCGTCCGCCAACCATCACTCAATCGAATTCTTCCTCAATCCAACGTTCGACTATAGTACACGGAGTTTTGAAACGCAGGGGATGAAGACCCAATGCAATAACAGACTTACCGCATTTTACTTCCGCCTACACTGTAACGTGGTATTAAAAAGTAGCAATAGCCAGGTGTCAATGATCCCACGGAAATGCCGCGTACCAAGTACATACGTATGGACGTGCTACGCCGAGAGCGTTTAAGAGCTCGCCGTAACAACTCTAATTGCTTCAATTGTCGTAAATCATTCATAGGACTCTGTACGATCGAAACCCTTAATTGCGATATGCGCGGGAGCTCCTCGGACCCGAGGAGCTTCAGTCTTCGGAAAACCGTCGAACAGTCGAGACCGATAAATTTGTATTACAATGGGGCAAAAAGTTAGTTTCCAGGGAGCTCTGAATTTCACAAAACTGACCGTTTATCTCGCCAGCACTTGGCCACCGTCGATAACGGCCTCCAAGTGGGAGACGACCAAGTATCACATAGCCTGGTGTTTGTCCTTTCTGAGTGTTCTGTGTCTCTTCATTCCTCTACTATTCTCGATATCAAAGTATTCCACGAACTCGTTCATCGTCACGCAGTCGGCGGGTTTCGTTGGTGCCACATCAAATTTGATGATCAAAATGATCATCTATAGAATACACATGGAACGAACACAGGTAACATCCAAAGAGTATGAAACTCAACGAATTCTAATGTTAAACCATGTTTAGGATCTTCTAGAAATATCGTGCCGTTAATTCAATCTGTTTCTTTTTCCCGCAAGACATTGATTCAGGAGATGGAGATTTTTCTGAAAAACGCTCAGCCTCATGAGACAATCGTTTGCCGTCGTTACCTTGACAGATGTGCCAGCTTCCACTTTATTATCTCTTTCTTGAATTATCTTACACCCACTATGATCGTGTGCATGCCAATGTTCGTTGACGATCAGGCGTTGCCGACGAGCGCTGTTTATCCCTTTTCGGTTGACGCTGGGATCGTCATGTTTATGGCGTACCTTCATCAGACTCTCGCGGGTTACCAATGTTCCTCGGGTGTAACGATAGACTGTCAGGCCGCTTTGATGTTGTGGTTTGCCGGTGCAAGATTGGAGATACTCGCCGATGAGCTTAAATACGTAAATGACTTTGACGATCTTAAGATTTTCGTGAGCAAACATCGAATATTGATAGCTTACGCTGTCGATGTTTCGAACACCTTGGCCTACATAGCTCTGGCCAGTTCGATGGCCTGTGGTGTCACAGCAATTATGAGTAGTCTCCAACTGTTCGGTGTACGTAATTCGAATATGTTAATTTTTTTTTTTAACATAATCAATCAAATGAGTTTCAGCTTGAATGAAATGTTCTTATCGTTTTGTAGAATCAACCTTTATTCGTAAAGATCCAATTCGGACCTATGGCACTGATTACTACGATGAATCTCTTCATCTGCGCCTGGCCGGCGGATAATTTAATTAATGTGGTGGGTAGTTTGACGGGGTAAAGTTCACCATGTAACACGAAATAATTTAAAAATACAAACGCACCCAAAACGTCTCTGAAACCCATGAACATCGAAGTCAACCAGACAGCCAGACAGCCAGACAGCTAGACAGCCAGACAGCCAGACAGCCAGACAGCCAGACAGACAGACAGACAGACAGCCAGACGGCCGGACAGTCAATAAGATTGATTTAATTGTTGTTTCTTCGAGAGACGTCGCCGGACTGTTAGTACTGATAAGCAAACAATTATTACCACATTGTTTTCATAGCGAAATATTTAATGAAATACTTTTTAGATTCGGGAGTTTTTAGTAAAGAATTTCGTGTTATGTGGAGTAGATGTTTTGATGTAATGTAAAGCTTTGCCATTAGTGCGATAGATTGGAAAAAGCCGTATATGACACCGCGTGGATCGATATGTCTTTGAGCATGATGAAAAACATTCTGTTATTTCTCCAAAGATGTCAGCGGCCGGTAGTCGTATCCATCAGCGGTTTTCTTCCGGGTCTCTCGTTTGCCTTCTACGCCTCGGTAAGACTTAAGTATATTTGGGCCGACATCGCGAAAGGGGAACTGGAGAGGGGCTCCGTTGACCGCGTTAGTCAGTGCGCGATTGAGAAACGCAGACAAAGCAGTAGGCTAGACAGGGATAGGGTCTTTTGTTTATTGAATTTATCTCAGAAACAAAACGGTGAATCTTCTTTAAATTTGGACACAATCCGTTTGATAGTATGCCCTTCGCTGTGGTAGGTTTTTTATTCGAATCAAACAGAAATCGGCGGAGAATATCGCTACTTTCTGTCGTTACCGACCGATTTCCGAAACGTTTACACGGTAGCTTATGTAGCTTTGTACTCGCATGGCTAAAAAAACTACACGGTCAAAAAATCTGAAAAAATTGCAAACGATTCAGTGGATCTTTCCCTACAATGTGTCAAAGTTTTATAGCGATCGGACAGAAACGCGTTTTGGCCCAAACATCCTTGAATAATCACCGGAAGGTCTTCTATTAATTCTTGCACGCTAATACAGCATTCACAGGCTCTAACAATTTTTTTCCAGTTTCTCTCGGCTATATTCTCTTACTTTACGACACTCCGTCTTGTAATGGAGTCCAACGGACGTAAATAATTAATCGTCACACGACCGTTGATGTACACACACTCCGAGATATTGAAACTGTCCTGTAACTCAAACTTTGTGTCACAAACTTATCGATCATTGCATTGAAATATCATTGTTGATTGGCAAAGTGCCATTAAAAAAACACATCAAAATAAATACATTTTTTTTAAAGAACACAATGTTTATTTTTTGTATCCGACACGCCTTCAAGTAAGTCATCTGTTCGAGGCTGTTCTCCGTCAACGATCTTCCCGCTTCCGGTTGAACCGAAGAAACTTCCTCGCGAAGCTTTCTCTGGATCCTCGGATTCTTCGCCAGGAAGTACAGAAGATACGCTTGGGTGTTCACAGTCTGAAATTTAATCTTATTTAATTTAAATAAAAATTTGGGACAGTGGGGGCAAAATGGACCACCCGAGCGATTCAGGGAATCCATTTTGTCAAAAAATCATGAAAAGTCAGTCAGATATTTATAGCTTGGACCCCGAGAATGATCGCATCCATGAGGAGTGCCGATTATCCACCTGGTTACATACCATTATCAACCGGTACAAACCATTATCAACCAGTGCAAACCATTATCAACCAGTACAAACCATTATTAACCAGTACAAATCATTATTAACCAGCACAAAGCATTATCAACCAGTACAAAACATTATCAACCAATACAAACCATTCGGACTGGGCCGTCCGCCAACCATCACTCAATCGAATTCTTCCTCAATCCAACGTTCGACTATAGTACACGGAGTTTTGAAACGCAGGGGATGAAGACCCAATGCAATAACAGACTTACCGCACTTTACTTCCGCCTACACTGTAACGTGGTATTAAAAAGTAGCAATAGCCAGGTGTCAATGTTCCCACGGAAATGCCGCGTACCAAGTACATACGTGTGGACGTGCTACGCAGAGAGCGTTTAAGAGCTCGCCGTAACAACTCTAATTGCTTCAATTGTCGTAAATCATTCATAGGACTCTGTACGATCGAAACCCTTAATTGCGATATGCGCGGGAGCTCCTCGGACCCGAGGAGCTTCAGTCTTCGGAAAACCGTCGAACAGTCGACACCTATAAATTTTTATAACAATGGGGCAAAAAGTTAGTTTCCAGGGAGCTCTGAATTTCACAAAACTGAGCGTTTATCTCGCCCGCACTTGGCCACCGTCGATAACGGCCTCCAAGTGGGAGACAACCAAGTATCACATAGTCTGGTGTTTGTCCTTTCTGATTGTTCTGTCTCTCTTCATTCCTCTACTATTCTCGATATCAAAGTATTCCACGAACTCATTCATCGTCACGCAGTCGGCGGGTTTCGTTGGTGCCACATCAAATTTGATGGTCAAAATGATCATCTATAGAATACACATGGAACGAACACAGGTAACATCCAAAGAGTATGACACTCAACGAATTCTAATGTTAAACTGTGTTTAGGATCTTCTAGAAATATCGTGCCGTTAATTCAATCTGTTCCTTTTTCCCGCAAGACATTGATTCAGGAGATGGAGATTTTCCTGAAAAATGCTCAGCGTCACGAGATAATCGTTTGTCGTCGGTACCTTGACAGATGTGCCAGCTTTCACTTTTTTGTCTCTTTTTTAAATTATCTTAGCACCATTATGATCGTATGCATGCCATTGTTGGTTGGCGATCAGGCGTTGCCGACGAGCGCTGTTTATCCCTTTTCGGTTGATGCTGGGATCGTCATGTTTATGGCGTACCTTCATCAGACACTCGCGGGTTTCCAATGTTCCTCGGGTGTCACGATAGACTGTCAGGCCGCTTTGATGTTGTGGTTTGCCGGTGCGAGATTGGAGATACTCGCCGACGAGGTCAAATACGTAAATGACATCAAAGGCCTTGAGATTATCGTGCGCAAACACCGAAAACTGATCGGTTACGCTGTCAATGTTTCGGACACGATGGCCTACATAGCTCTCTCCAGTTCTATGGCCTGTGGTATCGCAGCAATTATGAGTACTCTCCAACTGTTCGGTGTACGTAATTCGAATATGTTAATTTTTTTTTTTAACACAATCAATTAAATGAGTTTCAGCTTGAATGAAATGTTCTTATCGTTTTGTAGAATCAACCTTTATTCGTAAAGATCCAATTCGGACCCATGGCACTGATTACTACGATGAATCTCTTCATCTGCGCCTGGCCGGCGGATAATTTAATTAATGTGGTGGGTAGTTCGTTCGGTGTAAAGTTCACCATGTAACACGAAATAATTTAAAAATACTAACGCACCCAAAACGTCTCTGAAACCCATGAACATCGAAGTCAACCAGACAGCCAGACAGCCAGACGGCCAGACGGTCAGACAGCCAGACGGCCAGACAGCCAGACAGCCAGACAACCAGACAGCCAGACAGCCAGACAGCCAGACAGCCAGACAGCCAGACAGCCAGACAGCCAGACAGCTAGACAGCCAGACGGCCAGACAGGCAGACAGGCAGACAGCCAGACAGCCAGACAGCCAGACAGCCAGACAGCTAGACAGCCAGACGGCCAGACGGCCAGACAGGCAGACAGCCAGACAGCCAGACGGCCAGACGGCCAGACGGCCAGACGGCCAGACAGCCAGACGGCCAGACGGCCAGACAGGCAGACGGCCGGACAGTCAATAAGATTGATTTAATTGTTGTTTCTTCGGAAGACGTCGCCGGACTGTTAGTAGTGATAAGCAAACAATTGTTACCACATTGTTTTCATAGCGAAATATTTAATGTAATACTTTTTAGATTCGGGAGTTTTTAGTAAAGAATTTCGTGTTATGTGGAGTAGATGTTTTGATGTAATGTAAAGCTTTGCCATTAGTGCGATAGATTGGAAAAAGCCGTATATGACACCGCGTGGATCGATATGTCTTTGAGCATGATGAAAAACATTCTGTTATTTCTCCAAAGATGTCAGCGGCCGGTAGTCGTATCCATCAGCGGTTTTCTTCCGGGTCTCTCGTTTGCCTTCTACGCCTCGGTAAGACTTAAGTATGTTTGGGCCGACATCGCGAAAGGGGAACTGGAGAGGGGCTCCGTTGACCGCGTTAGTCAGTGCGCGATTGAGAAACGCAGACAAAGCAGTAGGCTAGACAGGGATAGGGTCTTTTGTTTATTGAATTTATCTCAGAAACAAAACGGTGAATCTTCTTTAAATTTTGACACAATCCGTTTGATAGTATGCCCTTCGCTGTGGTAGGTTTTTTATTCGAATCAAACAGAAATCGGCGGAGAATATCGCTACTTTCTGTCGTTACCGACCGATTTCCGAAACGTTTACACGGTAGCTTATGTAGCTTCGTACTCGCATGGCTAAAAAAACTACACGGTCAAAAAATCTGAAAAAATTGCAAACGATTCAGTGGATCTTTCCCTACAATGTGTCAAAGTTTTATAGCGATCGGACAGAAACGCGTTTTGGCCCAAACATCCTTGAATAATCACCGGAAGGTCTTCTATTAATTCTTGCACGCTAATACAGCATTCACAGGCTCTAACAATTTTTTTCCAGTTTCTCTCGGCCATATTCTCTTACTTTACGACACTCCGTCTTGTAATGGAGTCCAACGGACGTAAATAATTAATCGTCACACGACCGTTGATGTACACACACTCCGAGATATTGAAACTGTCCTGTAACTCAAACTTTGTGTCACAAACTTATCGATCATTGCATTGAAATATCATTGTTGATTGGCAAAGTGCCATTAAAAAAACACATCAAAATAAATACATTTTTTTTTAAAACACAATGTTTATTTTTTGTATCCGACACGCCTTCAAGTAAGTCATCTGTTCGAGGCTGTTCTCCGTCAACGATCTTCCCGCTTCCGGTTGAACCGAAGAAACTTCCTCGCGAAGCTTTCTCTGGATCCTCGGATTCTTCGCCAGGAAGTACAGAAGAAACGCTTGGGTGTTCACAGTCTGAAATTTAATCTTATTTAATTTAAATAAAAATTTGGGACAGTGGGGGCAAAATGGACCACCCGAGCGATTCAGGGAATCCATTTTGTCAAAAAATCATGAAAAGTCAGTCAGATATTTACAGCTTGGACCCCGAGAATGATCGCATCCATGAGGAGTGCCGATTATCCACCTGGTTACAAACCATTACCAACCAGTACAAATAATTATCAACCAGTACAAACCATTATCAACCAGTACAAACCATTATCAACCAGTACAAACCATTATTAACCAGTACAAATCATTATTAACCAGCACAAAGCATTATCAACCAGTACAAAACATTATCAACCAATATAAACCATTCAGACTGGGCCGTCCGCCAACCATCACTCAATCGAATTCTTCTTCAATCCAACGTTCGACTATAGTACACGGAGTTTTGAAACGCAGGGGATGAAGACTTACCGCACTTTACTTCCGCCTACATTGTAACGTGGTATTAAAAAGTAGCAATAGCCAGGTGTCAATGTTCCCACGGAAATGCCGCGTACCAAGTACATACGTGTGGACGTGCTACGCAGAGAGCGTTTAAGAGCTCGCCGTAACAACTCTAATTGCTTCAATTGTCGTAAATCATTCATAGGACTCTGTACGATCGAAACCCTTAATTGCGATATGCGCGGGAGCTCCTCGGACCCGAGGAGCTTCAGTCTTCGGAAAACCGTCGAACAGTCGAGACCGATAAATTTGTATTACAATGGGGCAAAAAGTCAGTTTTCAGGGAGCTCTGAATTTCACGAAACTGACCGTTTATCTCGCCAGCACTTGGCCACCGTCGATAACGGCCTCCAAGTGGGAGACGACCAAGTATCACATAGCCTGGTGTTTGTCCTTTCTGAGTGTTCTGTGTCTCTTCATTCCTCTACTATTCTCGATATCAAAGTATTCCACGAACTCGTTCATCGTCACGCAGTCGGCGGGTTTCGTTGGTGCCACATCAAATTTGATGATCAAAATGATCATCTATAGAATAAACATGGAACGAACACAGGTAACATCCAAAGAGTATGAAACTCAACGAATTCTAATGTTAAACCATGTTTAGGATCTTCTAGAAATATCGTGCCGTTAATTCAATCTGTTCCTTTTTCCCGCAAGACATTGATTCAGGAGATGGAGATTTTTCTGAAAAACGCTCAGCCTCATGAGACAATCGTTTGCCGTCGTTACCTTGACAGATGTGCCAGCTTCCACTTTATTATCTCTTTCTTGAATTATCTTACACCCACTATGATCGTATGCATGCCAATGTTCGTTGACGATCAGGCGTTGCCGACGAGCGCTGTTTATCCCTTTTCGGTTGACGCTGGGATCGTCATGTTTATGGCGTACCTTCATCAGACTCTCGCGGGTTACCAATGTTCCTCGGGTGTAACGATAGACTGTCAGGCCGCTTTGATGTTGTGGTTTGCCGGTGCAAGATTGGAGATACTCGCCGATGAGCTTAAATACGTAAATGACTTTGACGATCTTAAGATTTTCGTGAGCAAACATCGAATATTGATAGCTTACGCTGTCGATGTTTCGAACACCTTGGCCTACATAGCTCTGGCCAGTTCGATGGCCTGTGGTGTCACAGCAATTATGAGTAGTCTCCAACTGTTCGGTGTACGTAATTCGAATATGTTAATTTTTTTTTTTTTAACATAATCAATCAAATGAGTTTCAGCTTGAATGAAATGTTCTTATCGTTTTGTAGAATCAACCTTTATTCGTAAAGATCCAATTCGGACCTATGGCACTGATTACTACGATGAATCTCTTCATCTGCGCCTGGCCGGCGGATAATTTAATTAATGTGGTGGGTAGTTTGACGGGGTAAAGTTCACCATGTAACACGAAATAATTTAAAAATACAAACGCACCCAAAACGTCTCTGAAACCCATGAACATCGAAGTCAACCAGACAGCCAGACAGCCAGACAGCTAGACAGCCAGACAGCCAGACAGCCAGACAGTCAGACAGACAGACAGACAGACAGCCAGACGGCCGGACAGTCAATAAGATTGATTTAATTGTTGTTTCTTCGGGAGACGTCGCCAGACTGTTAGTACTGATAAGCAAACAATTATTACCACATTGTTTTCATAGCGAAATATTTAATGAAATACTTTTTAGATTCGGGAGTTTTTAGTAAAGAATTTCGTGTTATGTGGAGTAGATGTTTTGATGTAATGTAAAGCTTTGCCATTAGTGCGATAGATTGGAAAAAGCCGTATATGACACCGCGTGGATCGATATGTCTTTGAGCATGATGAAAAACATTCTGTTATTTCTCCAAAGATGTCAGCGGCCGGTAGTCGTATCCATCAGCGGTTTTCTTCCGGGTCTCTCGTTTGCCTTCTACGCCTCGGTAAGACTTAAGTATATTTGGGCCGACATCGCGAAAGGGGAACTGGAGAGGGGCTCCGTTGACCGCGTTAGTCAGTGCGCGATTGAGAAACGCAGACAAAGCAGTAGGCTAGACAGGGATAGGGTCTTTTGTTTATTGAATTTATCTCAGAAACAAAACGGTGAATCTTCTTTAAATTTGGACACAATCCGTTTGATAGTATGCCCTTCGCTGTGGTAGGTTTTTTATTCGAATCAAACAGAAATCGGCGGAGAATATCGCTACTTTCTGTCGTTACCGACCGATTTCCGAAACGTTTACACGGTAGCTTATGTAGCTTTGTACTCGCATGGCTAAAAAAACTACACGGTCAAAAAATCTGAAAAAATTGCAAACGATTCAGTGGATCTTTCCCTACAATGTGTCAAAGTTTTATAGCGATCGGACAGAAACGCGTTTTGGCCCAAACATCCTTGAATAATCACCGGAAGGTCTTCTATTAATTCTTGCACGCTAATACAGCATTCACAGGCTCTAACAATTTTTTTCCAGTTTCTCTCGGCTATATTCTCTTACTTTACGACACTCCGTCTTGTAATGGAGTCCAACGGACGTAAATAATTAATCGTCACACGACCGTTGATGTACACACACTCCGAGATATTGAAACTGTCCTGTAACTCAAACTTTGTGTCACAAACTTATCGATCATTGCATTGAAATATCATTGTTGATTGGCAAAGTGCCATTAAAAAAACACATCAAAATAAATACATTTTTTTTAAAGAACACAATGTTTATTTTTTGTATCCGACACGCCTTCAAGTAAGTCATCTGTTCGAGGCTGTTCTCCGTCAACGATCTTCCCGCTTCCGGTTGAACCGAAGAAACTTCCTCGCGAAGCTTTCTCTGGATCCTCGGATTCTTCGCCAGGAAGTACAGAAGATACGCTTGGGTGTTCACAGTCTGAAATTTAATCTTATTTAATTTAAATAAAAATTTGGGACAGTGGGGGCAAAATGGACCACCCGAGCGATTCAGGGAATCCATTTTGTCAAAAAATCATGAAAAGTCAGTCAGATATTTATAGCTTGGACCCCGAGAATGATCGCATCCATGAGGAGTGCCGATTATCCACCTGGTTACATACCATTATCAACCGGTACAAACCATTATCAACCAGTGCAAACCATTATCAACCAGTACAAACCATTATTAACCAGTACAAATCATTATTAACCAGCACAAAGCATTATCAACCAGTACAAAACATTATCAACCAATACAAACCATTCGGACTGGGCCGTCCGCCAACCATCACTCAATCGAATTCTTCCTCAATCCAACGTTCGACTATAGTACACGGAGTTTTGAAACGCAGGGGATGAAGACCCAATGCAATAACAGACTTACCGCACTTTACTTCCGCCTACACTGTAACGTGGTATTAAAAAGTAGCAATAGCCAGGTGTCAATGTTCCCACGGAAATGCCGCGTACCAAGTACATACGTGTGGACGTGCTACGCAGAGAGCGTTTAAGAGCTCGCCGTAACAACTCTAATTGCTTCAATTGTCGTAAATCATTCATAGGACTCTGTACGATCGAAACCCTTAATTGCGATATGCGCGGGAGCTCCTCGGACCCGAGGAGCTTCAGTCTTCGGAAAACCGTCGAACAGTCGACACCTATAAATTTTTATAACAATGGGGCAAAAAGTTAGTTTCCAGGGAGCTCTGAATTTCACAAAACTGAGCGTTTATCTCGCCCGCACTTGGCCACCGTCGATAACGGCCTCCAAGTGGGAGACAACCAAGTATCACATAGTCTGGTGTTTGTCCTTTCTGATTGTTCTGTCTCTCTTCATTCCTCTACTATTCTCGATATCAAAGTATTCCACGAACTCATTCATCGTCACGCAGTCGGCGGGTTTCGTTGGTGCCACATCAAATTTGATGGTCAAAATGATCATCTATAGAATACACATGGAACGAACACAGGTAACATCCAAAGAGTATGACACTCAACGAATTCTAATGTTAAACTGTGTTTAGGATCTTCTAGAAATATCGTGCCGTTAATTCAATCTGTTCCTTTTTCCCGCAAGACATTGATTCAGGAGATGGAGATTTTCCTGAAAAATGCTCAGCGTCACGAGATAATCGTTTGTCGTCGGTACCTTGACAGATGTGCCAGCTTTCACTTTTTTGTCTCTTTTTTAAATTATCTTAGCACCATTATGATCGTATGCATGCCATTGTTGGTTGGCGATCAGGCGTTGCCGACGAGCGCTGTTTATCCCTTTTCGGTTGATGCTGGGATCGTCATGTTTATGGCGTACCTTCATCAGACACTCGCGGGTTTCCAATGTTCCTCGGGTGTCACGATAGACTGTCAGGCCGCTTTGATGTTGTGGTTTGCCGGTGCGAGATTGGAGATACTCGCCGACGAGGTCAAATACGTAAATGACATCAAAGGCCTTGAGATTATCGTGCGCAAACACCGAAAACTGATCGGTTACGCTGTCAATGTTTCGGACACGATGGCCTACATAGCTCTCTCCAGTTCTATGGCCTGTGGTATCGCAGCAATTATGAGTACTCTCCAACTGTTCGGTGTACGTAATTCGAATATGTTAATTTTTTTTTTTAACACAATCAATTAAATGAGTTTCAGCTTGAATGAAATGTTCTTATCGTTTTGTAGAATCAACCTTTATTCGTAAAGATCCAATTCGGACCCATGGCACTGATTACTACGATGAATCTCTTCATCTGCGCCTGGCCGGCGGATAATTTAATTAATGTGGTGGGTAGTTCGTTCGGTGTAAAGTTCACCATGTAACACGAAATAATTTAAAAATACTAACGCACCCAAAACGTCTCTGAAACCCATGAACATCGAAGTCAACCAGACAGCCAGACAGCCAGACGGCCAGACGGTCAGACAGCCAGACGGCCAGACAGCCAGACAGCCAGACAACCAGACAGCCAGACAGCCAGACAGCCAGACAGCCAGACAGCCAGACAGCCAGACAGCCAGACAGCTAGACAGCCAGACGGCCAGACAGGCAGACAGGCAGACAGCCAGACAGCCAGACAGCCAGACAGCCAGACAGCTAGACAGCCAGACGGCCAGACGGCCAGACAGGCAGACAGCCAGACAGCCAGACGGCCAGACGGCCAGACGGCCAGACGGCCAGACAGCCAGACGGCCAGACGGCCAGACAGGCAGACGGCCGGACAGTCAATAAGATTGATTTAATTGTTGTTTCTTCGGAAGACGTCGCCGGACTGTTAGTAGTGATAAGCAAACAATTGTTACCACATTGTTTTCATAGCGAAATATTTAATGTAATACTTTTTAGATTCGGGAGTTTTTAGTAAAGAATTTCGTGTTATGTGGAGTAGATGTTTTGATGTAATGTAAAGCTTTGCCATTAGTGCGATAGATTGGAAAAAGCCGTATATGACACCGCGTGGATCGATATGTCTTTGAGCATGATGAAAAACATTCTGTTATTTCTCCAAAGATGTCAGCGGCCGGTAGTCGTATCCATCAGCGGTTTTCTTCCGGGTCTCTCGTTTGCCTTCTACGCCTCGGTAAGACTTAAGTATGTTTGGGCCGACATCGCGAAAGGGGAACTGGAGAGGGGCTCCGTTGACCGCGTTAGTCAGTGCGCGATTGAGAAACGCAGACAAAGCAGTAGGCTAGACAGGGATAGGGTCTTTTGTTTATTGAATTTATCTCAGAAACAAAACGGTGAATCTTCTTTAAATTTTGACACAATCCGTTTGATAGTATGCCCTTCGCTGTGGTAGGTTTTTTATTCGAATCAAACAGAAATCGGCGGAGAATATCGCTACTTTCTGTCGTTACCGACCGATTTCCGAAACGTTTACACGGTAGCTTATGTAGCTTCGTACTCGCATGGCTAAAAAAACTACACGGTCAAAAAATCTGAAAAAATTGCAAACGATTCAGTGGATCTTTCCCTACAATGTGTCAAAGTTTTATAGCGATCGGACAGAAACGCGTTTTGGCCCAAACATCCTTGAATAATCACCGGAAGGTCTTCTATTAATTCTTGCACGCTAATACAGCATTCACAGGCTCTAACAATTTTTTTCCAGTTTCTCTCGGCCATATTCTCTTACTTTACGACACTCCGTCTTGTAATGGAGTCCAACGGACGTAAATAATTAATCGTCACACGACCGTTGATGTACACACACTCCGAGATATTGAAACTGTCCTGTAACTCAAACTTTGTGTCACAAACTTATCGATCATTGCATTGAAATATCATTGTTGATTGGCAAAGTGCCATTAAAAAAACACATCAAAATAAATACATTTTTTTTTAAAACACAATGTTTATTTTTTGTATCCGACACGCCTTCAAGTAAGTCATCTGTTCGAGGCTGTTCTCCGTCAACGATCTTCCCGCTTCCGGTTGAACCGAAGAAACTTCCTCGCGAAGCTTTCTCTGGATCCTCGGATTCTTCGCCAGGAAGTACAGAAGAAACGCTTGGGTGTTCACAGTCTGAAATTTAATCTTATTTAATTTAAATAAAAATTTGGGACAGTGGGGGCAAAATGGACCACCCGAGCGATTCAGGGAATCCATTTTGTCAAAAAATCATGAAAAGTCAGTCAGATATTTACAGCTTGGACCCCGAGAATGATCGCATCCATGAGGAGTGCCGATTATCCACCTGGTTACAAACCATTACCAACCAGTACAAATAATTATCAACCAGTACAAACCATTATCAACCAGTACAAACCATTATCAACCAGTACAAACCATTATTAACCAGTACAAATCATTATTAACCAGCACAAAGCATTATCAACCAGTACAAAACATTATCAACCAATATAAACCATTCAGACTGGGCCGTCCGCCAACCATCACTCAATCGAATTCTTCTTCAATCCAACGTTCGACTATAGTACACGGAGTTTTGAAACGCAGGGGATGAAGACTTACCGCACTTTACTTCCGCCTACATTGTAACGTGGTATTAAAAAGTAGCAATAGCCAGGTGTCAATGTTCCCACGGAAATGCCGCGTACCAAGTACATACGTGTGGACGTGCTACGCAGAGAGCGTTTAAGAGCTCGCCGTAACAACTCTAATTGCTTCAATTGTCGTAAATCATTCATAGGACTCTGTACGATCGAAACCCTTAATTGCGATATGCGCGGGAGCTCCTCGGACCCGAGGAGCTTCAGTCTTCGGAAAACCGTCGAACAGTCGAGACCGATAAATTTGTATTACAATGGGGCAAAAAGTCAGTTTTCAGGGAGCTCTGAATTTCACGAAACTGACCGTTTATCTCGCCAGCACTTGGCCACCGTCGATAACGGCCTCCAAGTGGGAGACGACCAAGTATCACATAGCCTGGTGTTTGTCCTTTCTGAGTGTTCTGTGTCTCTTCATTCCTCTACTATTCTCGATATCAAAGTATTCCACGAACTCGTTCATCGTCACGCAGTCGGCGGGTTTCGTTGGTGCCACATCAAATTTGATGATCAAAATGATCATCTATAGAATAAACATGGAACGAACACAGGTAACATCCAAAGAGTATGAAACTCAACGAATTCTAATGTTAAACCATGTTTAGGATCTTCTAGAAATATCGTGCCGTTAATTCAATCTGTTCCTTTTTCCCGCAAGACATTGATTCAGGAGATGGAGATTTTTCTGAAAAACGCTCAGCCTCATGAGACAATCGTTTGCCGTCGTTACCTTGACAGATGTGCCAGCTTCCACTTTATTATCTCTTTCTTGAATTATCTTACACCCACTATGATCGTATGCATGCCAATGTTCGTTGACGATCAGGCGTTGCCGACGAGCGCTGTTTATCCCTTTTCGGTTGACGCTGGGATCGTCATGTTTATGGCGTACCTTCATCAGACTCTCGCGGGTTACCAATGTTCCTCGGGTGTAACGATAGACTGTCAGGCCGCTTTGATGTTGTGGTTTGCCGGTGCAAGATTGGAGATACTCGCCGATGAGCTTAAATACGTAAATGACTTTGACGATCTTAAGATTTTCGTGAGCAAACATCGAATATTGATAGCTTACGCTGTCGATGTTTCGAACACCTTGGCCTACATAGCTCTGGCCAGTTCGATGGCCTGTGGTGTCACAGCAATTATGAGTAGTCTCCAACTGTTCGGTGTACGTAATTCGAATATGTTAATTTTTTTTTTTTTAACATAATCAATCAAATGAGTTTCAGCTTGAATGAAATGTTCTTATCGTTTTGTAGAATCAACCTTTATTCGTAAAGATCCAATTCGGACCTATGGCACTGATTACTACGATGAATCTCTTCATCTGCGCCTGGCCGGCGGATAATTTAATTAATGTGGTGGGTAGTTTGACGGGGTAAAGTTCACCATGTAACACGAAATAATTTAAAAATACAAACGCACCCAAAACGTCTCTGAAACCCATGAACATCGAAGTCAACCAGACAGCCAGACAGCCAGACAGCTAGACAGCCAGACAGCCAGACAGCCAGACAGTCAGACAGACAGACAGACAGACAGCCAGACGGCCGGACAGTCAATAAGATTGATTTAATTGTTGTTTCTTCGGGAGACGTCGCCAGACTGTTAGTACTGATAAGCAAACAATTATTACCACATTGTTTTCATAGCGAAATATTTAATGAAATACTTTTTAGATTCGGGAGTTTTTAGTAAAGAATTTCGTGTTATGTGGAGTAGATGTTTTGATGTAATGTAAAGCTTTGCCATTAGTGCGATAGATTGGAAAAAGCCGTATATGACACCGCGTGGATCGATATGTCTTTGAGCATGATGAAAAACATTCTGTTATTTCTCCAAAGATGTCAGCGGCCGGTAGTCGTATCCATCAGCGGTTTTCTTCCGGGTCTCTCGTTTGCCTTCTACGCCTCGGTAAGACTTAAGTATATTTGGGCCGACATCGCGAAAGGGGAACTGGAGAGGGGCTCCGTTGACCGCGTTAGTCAGTGCGCGATTGAGAAACGCAGACAAAGCAGTAGGCTAGACAGGGATAGGGTCTTTTGTTTATTGAATTTATCTCAGAAACAAAACGGTGAATCTTCTTTAAATTTGGACACAATCCGTTTGATAGTATGCCCTTCGCTGTGGTAGGTTTTTTATTCGAATCAAACAGAAATCGGCGGAGAATATCGCTACTTTCTGTCGTTACCGACCGATTTCCGAAACGTTTACACGGTAGCTTATGTAGCTTTGTACTCGCATGGCTAAAAAAACTACACGGTCAACAAATCTGAAAAAATTGCAAACGATTCAGTGGATCTTTCCCTACAATGTGTCAAAGTTTTATAGCGATCGGACAGAAACGCGTTTTGGCCCAAACATCCTTGAATAATCACCGGAAGGTCTTCTATTAATTCTTGCACGCTAATACAGCATTCACAGGCTCTAACAATTTTTTTCCAGTTTCTCTCGGCCATATTCTCTTACTTTACGACACTCCGTCTTGTAATGGAGTCCAACGGACGTAAATAATTAATCGTCACACGACCGTTGATGTACACACACTCCGAGATATTGAAACTGTCCTGTAACTCAAACTTTGTGTCACAAACTTATCAGTCATTGCATTGAAATATCATTGTTGATTGGCAAAGTGCAATTAAAAAAACACATCAAAATAAATACATTTTTTTTAAAGAACACAATGTTTATTTTTTGTATCCGACACGCCTTCAAGTAAGTCATCTGTTCGAGGCTGTTCTCCGTCAACGATCTTCCCGCTTCCGGTTGAACCGAAGAAACTTCCTCGCGAAGCTTTCTCTGGATCCTCGGATTCTTCGCCAGGAAGTACAGAAGAAACGCTTGGGTGTTCACAGTCTGAAATTTAATCTTATTTAATTTCAATAAAAATTTGGGACAGTGGGGCAAAATGGACCACCCGAGCGATTCAGGGAATCCATTTTGTCAAAAAATCATGAAAAGTCAGTCAGATATTTATAGCTTGGACCCCGAGAATGATCGCATCCATGAGGAGTGCCGATTATCCACCTGGTTACATACCATTATCAACCGGTACAAACCATTATCAACCAGTACAAACTATTATCAACCTGTACAAATCATTATCAACCTGTTCAAAACATTACCAACCAGTACAAACCATTATCAACCAGCACAAACCATTATCAACCAGTACAAACCATTATCAACCAATACAAACCATTATCAACCAGTACAAACTATTATCGACCATTACAAACCATTACCAACCAGTACAAATAATTATCAACCAGTACAAACCATTATCAACCTGTACAAATTATTATCAACCTGTTCAAAACATTACCAACCAGTACAAACCATTATCAACCAGCACAAACCATTATCAACCAGTACAAACCATTATCAACCAATACAAACCATTATCAACCAGTACAAACTATTATCGACCATTACAAACCATTACCAACCAGTACAAATAATTATCAACCAGTACAAACCATTATCAACCTGTACAAATTATTATCAACCTGTTCAAAACATTATCAACCAGTACAAAACATTACCAACCAGTACAAACCATTATCAACCAGTGCAAACCATTATCAACCAGTACAACCCATTATCAACCAGTGCAAACCATTATCAACCAGTACAAACCATTATTAACCAGTACAAATCATTATTAACCAGCACAAAGCATTATTATCAACCAGTACAAAACATTATCAACCAATACAAACCATTCGGACTGGGCCGTCCGCCAACCATCACTCAATCGAATTCTTCCTCAATCCAACGTTCGACTATAGTACACGGAGTTTTGAAACGCAGGGGATGAAGACCCAATGCAATAACAGACTTACCGCACTTTACTTCCGCCTACACTGTAACGTGGTATTAAAAAGTAGCAATAGCCAGGTGTCAATGTTCCCACGGAAATGCCGCGTACCAAGTACATACGTGTGGACGTGCTACGCAGAGAGCGTTTAAGAGCTCGCCGTAACAACTCTAATTGCTTCAATTGTCGTAAATCATTCATAGGACTCTGTACGATCGAAACCCTTAATTGCGATATGCGCGGGAGCTCCTCGGACCCGAGGAGCTTCAGTCTTCGGAAAACCGTCGAACACTCGACACCTATAAATTTTTATAACAATGGGGCAAAAAGTTAGTTTCCAGGGAGCTCTGAATTTCACAAAACTGAGCGTTTATCTCGCCCGCACTTGGCCACCGTCGATAACGGCCTCCAAGTGGGAGACAACCAAGTATCACATAGTCTGGTGTTTGTCCTTTCTGATTGTTCTGTCTCTCTTCGTTCCTCTACTATTCTCGATATCAAAGTATTCCACGAACTCATTCATCGTCACGCAGTCGGCGGGTTTCGTTGGTGCCACATCAAATTTGATGGTCAAAATGATCATCTATAGAATACACATGGAACGAACACAGGTAACATCCGAAGAGTATGACACTCAACGAATTCTAATGTTAAACTGTGTTTAGGATCTTCTAGAAATATCGTGCCGTTAATTCAATCTGTTCCTTTTTCCCGCAAGACATTGATTCAGGAGATGGAGATTTTCCTGAAAAATGCTCAGCGTCACGAGATAATCGTTTGTCGTCGGTACCTTGACAGATGTGCCAGCTTTCACTTTTTTGTCTCTTTTTTAAATTATCTTAGCACCATTATGATCGTATGCATGCCATTGTTGGTTGGCGATCAGGCGTTGCCGACGAGCGCTGTTTATCCCTTTTCGGTTGATGCTGGGATCGTCATGTTTATGGCGTACCTTCATCAGACACTCGCGGGTTTCCAATGTTCCTCGGGTGTCACGATAGACTGTCAGGCCGCTTTGATGTTGTGGTTTGCCGGTGCGAGATTGGAGATACTCGCCGACGAGGTCAAATACGTAAATGACATCAAAGGCCTTGAGATTATCGTGCGCAAACACCGAAAACTGATCGGTTACGCTGTCAATGTTTCGGACACGATGGCCTACATAGCTCTCTCCAGTTCTATGGCCTGTGGTATCGCAGCAATTATGAGTACTCTCCAACTGTTCGGTGTACGTAATTCGAATATGTTAATTTTTTTTTTAACACAATCAATTAAATGAGTTTCAGCTTGAATGAAATGTTCTTATCGTTTTGTAGAATCAACCTTTATTCGTAAAGATCCAATTCGGACCCATGGCACTGATTACTACGATGAATCTCTTCATCTGCGCCTGGCCGGCGGATAATTTAATTAATGTGGTGGGTAGTTCGTTCGGTGTAAAGTTCACCATGTAACACGAAATAATTTAAAAATACTAACGCACCCAAAACGTCTCTGAAACCCATGAACATCGAAGTCAACCAGACAGCCAGACAGCCAGACGGCCAGACGGCCAGACAGCCAGACGGCCAGACGGCCAGACAGGCAGACAGACGGCCAGACGGCCAGACAGCCAGACAGCCAGACAGCCAGACAGCCAGACAGCCAGACAGCCAGACAGCCAGACAGCCAGACAGCCAGACAGCCAGACAGCCAGACAGCCAGACAGCCAGACAGCCAGACAGCCAGACAGCCAGACAGCCAGACAGCCAGACAGCCAGACGGCCAGACGGCCAGACGGCCAGACGGCCAGACAGGCAGACAGCCAGACGGCCAGACGGCCAGACGGCCAGACAGGCAGACGGCCGGACAGTCAATAAGATTGATTTAATTGTTGTTTCTTCGGAAGACGTCGCCGGACTGTTAGTAGTGATAAGCAAACAATTATTACCACATTGTTTTCATAGCGAAATATTTAATGTAATACTTTTTAGATTCGGGAGTTTTTAGTAAAGAATTTCGTGTTATGTGGAGTAGATGTTTTGATGTAATGTAAAGCTTTGCCATTAGTGCGATAGATTGGAAAAAGCCGTATATGACACCGCGTGGATCGATATGTCTTTGAGCATGATGAAAAACATTCTGTTATTTCTCCAAAGATGTCAGCGGCCGGTAGTCGTATCCATCAGCGGTTTTCTTCCGGGTCTCTCGTTTGCCTTCTACGCCTCGGTAAGACTTAAGTATATTTGGGCCGACATCGCGAAAGGGGAACTGGAGAGGGGCTCCGTTGACCGCGTTAGTCAGTGCGCGATCGAGAAACGCAGACAAAGCAGTAGGCTAGACAGGGATAGGGTCTTTTGTTTATTGAATTTATCTCAGAAACAAAACGGTGAATCTTCTTTAAATTTGGACACAATCCGTTTGATAGTATGCCCTTCGCTGTGGTAGGTTTTTTATTCGAATCAAACAGAAATCGGCGGAGAATATCGCTACTTTCTGTCGTTACCGACCGATTTCCGAAACGTTTACACGGTAGCTTATGTAGCTTTGTACTCGCATGGCTAAAAAAACTACACGGTCAACAAATCTGAAAAAATTGCAAACGATTCAGTGGATCTTTCCCTACAATGTGTCAAAGTTTTATAGCGATCGGACAGAAACGCGTTTTGGCCCAAACATCCTTGAATAATCACCGGAAGGTCTTCTATTAATTCTTGCACGCTAATACAGCATTCACAGGCTCTAACAATTTTTTTCCAGTTTCTCTCGGCCATATTCTCTTACTTTACGACACTCCGTCTTGTAATGGAGTCCAACGGACGTAAATAATTAATCGTCACACGACCGTTGATGTACACACACTCCGAGATATTGAAACTGTCCTGTAACTCAAACTTTGTGTCACAAACTTATCAGTCATTGCATTGAAATATCATTGTTGATTGGCAAAGTGCAATTAAAAAAACACATCAAAATAAATACATTTTTTTTAAAGAACACAATGTTTATTTTTTGTATCCGACACGCCTTCAAGTAAGTCATCTGTTCGAGGCTGTTCTCCGTCAACGATCTTCCCGCTTCCGGTTGAACCGAAGAAACTTCCTCGCGAAGCTTTCTCTGGATCCTCGGATTCTTCGCCAGGAAGTACAGAAGAAACGCTTGGGTGTTCACAGTCTGAAATTTAATCTTATTTAATTTCAATAAAAATTTGGGACAGTGGGGCAAAATGGACCACCCGAGCGATTCAGGGAATCCATTTTGTCAAAAAATCATGAAAAGTCAGTCAGATATTTATAGCTTGGACCCCGAGAATGATCGCATCCATGAGGAGTGCCGATTATCCACCTGGTTACATACCATTATCAACCGGTACAAACCATTATCAACCAGTACAAACTATTATCAACCTGTACAAATCATTATCAACCTGTTCAAAACATTACCAACCAGTACAAACCATTATCAACCAGCACAAACCATTATCAACCAGTACAAACCATTATCAACCAATACAAACCATTATCAACCAGTACAAACTATTATCGACCATTACAAACCATTACCAACCAGTACAAATAATTATCAACCAGTACAAACCATTATCAACCTGTACAAATTATTATCAACCTGTTCAAAACATTACCAACCAGTACAAACCATTATCAACCAGCACAAACCATTATCAACCAGTACAAACCATTATCAACCAATACAAACCATTATCAACCAGTACAAACTATTATCGACCATTACAAACCATTACCAACCAGTACAAATAATTATCAACCAGTACAAACCATTATCAACCTGTACAAATTATTATCAACCTGTTCAAAACATTATCAACCAGTACAAAACATTACCAACCAGTACAAACCATTATCAACCAGTGCAAACCATTATCAACCAGTACAACCCATTATCAACCAGTGCAAACCATTATCAACCAGTACAAACCATTATTAACCAGTACAAATCATTATTAACCAGCACAAAGCATTATTATCAACCAGTACAAAACATTATCAACCAATACAAACCATTCGGACTGGGCCGTCCGCCAACCATCACTCAATCGAATTCTTCCTCAATCCAACGTTCGACTATAGTACACGGAGTTTTGAAACGCAGGGGATGAAGACCCAATGCAATAACAGACTTACCGCACTTTACTTCCGCCTACACTGTAACGTGGTATTAAAAAGTAGCAATAGCCAGGTGTCAATGTTCCCACGGAAATGCCGCGTACCAAGTACATACGTGTGGACGTGCTACGCAGAGAGCGTTTAAGAGCTCGCCGTAACAACTCTAATTGCTTCAATTGTCGTAAATCATTCATAGGACTCTGTACGATCGAAACCCTTAATTGCGATATGCGCGGGAGCTCCTCGGACCCGAGGAGCTTCAGTCTTCGGAAAACCGTCGAACACTCGACACCTATAAATTTTTATAACAATGGGGCAAAAAGTTAGTTTCCAGGGAGCTCTGAATTTCACAAAACTGAGCGTTTATCTCGCCCGCACTTGGCCACCGTCGATAACGGCCTCCAAGTGGGAGACAACCAAGTATCACATAGTCTGGTGTTTGTCCTTTCTGATTGTTCTGTCTCTCTTCGTTCCTCTACTATTCTCGATATCAAAGTATTCCACGAACTCATTCATCGTCACGCAGTCGGCGGGTTTCGTTGGTGCCACATCAAATTTGATGGTCAAAATGATCATCTATAGAATACACATGGAACGAACACAGGTAACATCCGAAGAGTATGACACTCAACGAATTCTAATGTTAAACTGTGTTTAGGATCTTCTAGAAATATCGTGCCGTTAATTCAATCTGTTCCTTTTTCCCGCAAGACATTGATTCAGGAGATGGAGATTTTCCTGAAAAATGCTCAGCGTCACGAGATAATCGTTTGTCGTCGGTACCTTGACAGATGTGCCAGCTTTCACTTTTTTGTCTCTTTTTTAAATTATCTTAGCACCATTATGATCGTATGCATGCCATTGTTGGTTGGCGATCAGGCGTTGCCGACGAGCGCTGTTTATCCCTTTTCGGTTGATGCTGGGATCGTCATGTTTATGGCGTACCTTCATCAGACACTCGCGGGTTTCCAATGTTCCTCGGGTGTCACGATAGACTGTCAGGCCGCTTTGATGTTGTGGTTTGCCGGTGCGAGATTGGAGATACTCGCCGACGAGGTCAAATACGTAAATGACATCAAAGGCCTTGAGATTATCGTGCGCAAACACCGAAAACTGATCGGTTACGCTGTCAATGTTTCGGACACGATGGCCTACATAGCTCTCTCCAGTTCTATGGCCTGTGGTATCGCAGCAATTATGAGTACTCTCCAACTGTTCGGTGTACGTAATTCGAATATGTTAATTTTTTTTTTAACACAATCAATTAAATGAGTTTCAGCTTGAATGAAATGTTCTTATCGTTTTGTAGAATCAACCTTTATTCGTAAAGATCCAATTCGGACCCATGGCACTGATTACTACGATGAATCTCTTCATCTGCGCCTGGCCGGCGGATAATTTAATTAATGTGGTGGGTAGTTCGTTCGGTGTAAAGTTCACCATGTAACACGAAATAATTTAAAAATACTAACGCACCCAAAACGTCTCTGAAACCCATGAACATCGAAGTCAACCAGACAGCCAGACAGCCAGACGGCCAGACGGCCAGACAGCCAGACGGCCAGACGGCCAGACAGGCAGACAGACGGCCAGACGGCCAGACAGCCAGACAGCCAGACAGCCAGACAGCCAGACAGCCAGACAGCCAGACAGCCAGACAGCCAGACAGCCAGACAGCCAGACAGCCAGACAGCCAGACAGCCAGACAGCCAGACAGCCAGACAGCCAGACAGCCAGACAGCCAGACAGCCAGACGGCCAGACGGCCAGACGGCCAGACGGCCAGACAGGCAGACAGCCAGACGGCCAGACGGCCAGACGGCCAGACAGGCAGACGGCCGGACAGTCAATAAGATTGATTTAATTGTTGTTTCTTCGGAAGACGTCGCCGGACTGTTAGTAGTGATAAGCAAACAATTATTACCACATTGTTTTCATAGCGAAATATTTAATGTAATACTTTTTAGATTCGGGAGTTTTTAGTAAAGAATTTCGTGTTATGTGGAGTAGATGTTTTGATGTAATGTAAAGCTTTGCCATTAGTGCGATAGATTGGAAAAAGCCGTATATGACACCGCGTGGATCGATATGTCTTTGAGCATGATGAAAAACATTCTGTTATTTCTCCAAAGATGTCAGCGGCCGGTAGTCGTATCCATCAGCGGTTTTCTTCCGGGTCTCTCGTTTGCCTTCTACGCCTCGGTAAGACTTAAGTATATTTGGGCCGACATCGCGAAAGGGGAACTGGAGAGGGGCTCCGTTGACCGCGTTAGTCAGTGCGCGATCGAGAAACGCAGACAAAGCAGTAGGCTAGACAGGGATAGGGTCTTTTGTTTATTGAATTTATCTCAGAAACAAAACGGTGAATCTTCTTTAAATTTGGACACAATCCGTTTGATAGTATGCCCTTCGCTGTGGTAGGTTTTTTATTCGAATCAAACAGAAATCGGCGGAGAATATCGCTACTTTCTGTCGTTACCGACCGATTTCCGAAACGTTTACACGGTAGCTTATGTAGCTTTGTACTCGCATGGCTAAAAAAACTACACGGTCAAAAAATCTGAAAAAATTGCAAACGATTCAGTGGATCTTTCCCTACAATGTGTCAAAGTTTTATAGCGATCGGACAGAAACGCGTTTTGGCCCAAACATCCTTGAATAATCACCGGAAGGTCTTCTATTAATTCTTGCACGCTAATACAGCATTCACAGGCTCTAACCATTTTTTTCCAGTTTCTCTCGGCCATATTCTCTTACTTTACGACACTCCGTCTTGTAATGGAGTCCAACGGACGTAAATAATTAATCGTCACACGACCGTTGATGTACACACACTCCGAGATATTGAAACTGTCCTGTAACTCAAACTTTGTGTCACAAACTTATCGATCATTGCATTGAAATATCATTGTTGATTGGCAAAGTGCCATTAAAAAAACACATCAAAATAAATACATTTTTTTTTAAAACACAATGTTTATTTTTTGTATCCGACACGCCTTCAAGTAAGTCATCTGTTCGAGGCTGTTCTCCGTCAACGATCTTCCCGCTTCCGGTTGAACCGAAGAAACTTCCTCGCGAAGCTTTCTCTGGATCCTCGGATTCTTCGCCAGGAAGTACAGAAGAAACGCTTGGGTGTTCACAGTCTGAAATTTAATCTTATTTAATTTAAATAAAAATTTGGGACAGTGGGGGCAAAATGGACCACCCGAGCGATTCAGGGAATCCATTTTGTCAAAAAATCATGAAAAGTCAGTCAGATATTTACAGCTTGGACCCCGAGAATGATCGCATCCATGAGGAGTGCCGATTATCCACCTGGTTACAAACCATTACCAACCAGTACAAATAATTATCAACCAGTACAAACCATTATCAACTAGTACAAACCATTATCAACTAGTACAAACCATTATCAGCAAGTACAAATCATTATCAACAAGTACAAACCATTATCAACCAATATAAACCATTCAGACTGGGCCGTCCGCCAACCATCACTCAATCGAATTCTTCCTCAATCCAACGTTCGACTATAGTACACGGAGTTTTGAAACGCAGGGGATGAAGACTTACCGCACTTTACTTCCGCCTACATTGTAACGTGGTATTAAAAAGTAGCAATAGCCAGGTGTCAATGTTCCCACGGAAATGCCGCGTACCAAGTACATACGTGTGGACGTGCTACGCAGAGAGCGTTTAAGAGCTCGCCGTAACAACTCTAATTGCTTCAATTGTCGTAAATCATTCATAGGACTCTGTACGATCGAAACCCTTAATTGCGATATGCGCGGGAGCTCCTCGGACCCGAGGAGCTTCAGTCTTCGGAAAACCGTCGAACAGTCGAGACCGATAAATTTGTATTACAATGGGGCAAAAAGTTAGTTTCGAGGGAGCTCTACATTTCACAAAGCTGAGCGTTTGGCTCGCCCGCACTTGGCCACCGTCGATAACGGCCTCCAAGTGGGAGACAACCAAGTATAACATAGTCTGGTGTTTGTCCTTTCTGAGTGTTCTGTGTATCTTCATTCCTCTACTATTCTCGATATCAAAGTACTCCGCGAACTCATTCATCGTCACACAGTCGGCGAGTTTCGTTGGTGCCACATCAAATTTGATGATCAAAATGATCATCTATAGAATAAACATGGAACGAACACAGGTAACATCCAAAGAGTATGAAACTCAACGAATTCTAATGTTAAACCATGTTTAGGATCTTCTAGAAATATCGTGCCGTTAATTCAATCTGTTTCTTTTTCCCGCAAGACATTGATTCAGGAGATGGAGATTTTTCTGAAAAACGCTCAGCCTCATGAGACAATCGTTTGCCGTCGTTACCTTGACAGATGTGCCAGCTTTCACTTTATTATCTCTTTCTTGAATTATCTTACTCCCACTATGATCGTATGCATGCCAATGTTCGTTGACGATCAGGCGTTGCCGACGAGCGCTGTTTATCCCTTTTCGGTTGACGCTGGGATCGTCATGTTTATGACGTACCTTCATCAGACTCTCGCGGCTATGCAATGTGCCTCGGGTGTGACGATAGACTGTCAGGCCGCTTTGATGTTGTGGTTTGCCGGTGCAAGATTGGAGATACTCGCCGATGAGCTTAAATACGTAAATGACTTTGACGATCTTAAGATTTTCGTGAGCAAACATCGAATATTGATAGCTTACGCTGTCGATGTTTCGAACACCTTGGCCTACATAGCTCTGGCCAGTTCGATGGCCCTCGGTGCCACAGCAATTATGAGTAGTCTCCAACTGTGCAGTGTACGTAATTGGAATGTGTTAATTTTTTGTTTTAACATAATCAATTAAATGAGTTTCAGCTTGAATGAAATGTTCTTATCGTTTTGTAGAATCAACCTTTATTTGTAAAGCTCCAATTCGGACCCGTGGCACTGGTTTCTACGATGAATCTCTTCATCTGCGCCTGGCCGGCGGATAATTTAATTAATGTGGTGGGTAGTTCGTTCGGTGTAAAGTTCACCATGTAACACGAAATAATTTAAAAATACTAACGCACCCAAAACGTCTCTGAAACCCATGAACATCGAAGTCAACCAGACAGCCAGACGGCCAGACAGCCAGACAGCCGGACAGCCGGACAGCCGGACAGCCAGACAGCCAGACGGCCAGACAGCCAGACAGCCAGACAGCCAGACAGCCAGACAGCCAGACAGCCAGACAGCCAGACAGCCAGACAGCCAGACAGCCAGACAGCCAGACAGCCAGACAGCCAGACAGCCAGACAGCCAGACAGCCAGACAGCCAGACAGCCAGACAGCCAGACAGCCAGACAGCCAGACAGCCAGACAGACGGCCAGACAGCCAGACAGCCAGACAGCCAGACAGACGGCCAGACAGCCAGACGGCCAGACGGCCAGACGGCCGGACAGTCAATAAGATTGATTTAATTGTTGTTTCTTCGAGAGACGTCGCCGGACTGTTAGTAGTGATAAGCAAACAATTATTACCACATTGTTTTCATAGCGAAATATTTAATGTAATACTTTTTAGATTCGGGAGTTTCTAGTACAGAATTTCGTGTTATGTGGAGTAGATGTTTTGATGTAATGTAAAGCTTTGCCATTAGTGCGATAGATTGGAAAAAGCCGTATATGACACCGCGTGGATCGATATGTCTCTGAGCATGATGAAAAACATTCTGTTATTTCTCCAAAGATGTCAGCGGCCGGTAGTCGTATCCATCGGCGGTTTTCTTCCGGGTCTCTCGTTTGCCTTCTATGCCTCGGTAAGACTTAAGGATGTTTGGACCGACATCGTGAAAGGGGGACCGGAGAGGGGCTCCGTTGACCGCGTTAGTCAGTGCGCGATTGAGAAACGCAGACAAAGCAGTAGGCTAGACAGGGATAGGGTCTTTTGTTTATTGAATTTATCTCAGAAACAAAACGGTGAATCTTCTTTAAATTTTGACACAATCCGTTTGATAGTATGCCCTTCGCTGTGGTAGGTTTTTTATTCGAATCAAACAGAAATCGGCGGAGAATATCGCTACTTTCTGTCGTTACCGACCGATTTCCGAAACGTTTACACGGTAGCTTATGTAGCTTTGTACTCGCATGGCTAAAAAAACTACACGGTCAAAAAATCTGTAAAAATTGCAAACGATTCAGTCGATCTTTCCCTACAATGTGTCAAAGTTTTATAGCGATCGGACAGAAACGCGTTTTGGCCCAAACATCCTTGAATAATCATCGGAAGGTCTTCTATTAATTCTTGCACGCTAATACAGCATTCACAGGCTCTTACCATTTTTTTTTCCAGTTTCTCTCGGCCATATTCTCATACTTTACGACACTCCGTCTTGTAATGGATTCCAACGGACGTAAATAATTAATCGTCACACGACCGTTGATGTACATACACTCCGAGATATTGAAACTGTCCTGTAACTCAAACTTTGTGTCACAAACTTATCGATCATTGCATCGAAATATCATTGTTGATTGGCAAAGTGCAATTAAAAAAACTCATCAAAATAAATACATTTTTTTTAAAGAACACAATGTTTATTTTTTGTATCCCCTTGAGAAACTTCTTGGTCCTTCTTGTCATTATCATTTTGAACTACTGTGCGCCATTGTGAAATACGAGCCATTCGGATCTTGTTGCCTGTCGGTTGTCGCTTGACTATGAAAGGCAGTGAAAATAAAAATACAATGCAATTGGTAGCGTTACGATGTTGTACTTCGCTGTCGGCCGTATAGTTATTAGGTATGAAAAAGTAGCGATTGCCAGGCGTCGAGGTTCTCACGGAAACGACGCGTCGATATTTCGTCCGTTCGTACGTGCAGCGGCGAAGCGCTGTTAAGAGCCCCGGCATAATAACTCTAATTGTGGCAATTACCGTAACTTATTCAGACAACCCGCTACGGTCGAAAACCTTAATTACGATACGTCTCCTCGAGAGCCCCTCGCTCTCGAGGAGATCAGTCTTCGGAGAACCATCGAGCGATCGACGCAGTGTATACGTACATATATTTTCATCACGATGGGGGTAACTTTCAAGGGGGCTCTTAACTTCACGAAGTTGAGCGTTTATCTCGCATGTACCTGGCCACCGCCGAGAGTCGCTACCAAGTGGGAATTAACGAAGTACAACATCCTCTGGTGGATTTTTTTCCTGAGTGCGCTATCACTATTCTTTCCTCTAGTTTTCTCAATCTCCAAGTATCGCTCGAATACATTAATCGTCACACAATCCGTGTGCTTCTTGGGTGCCGGTTCTAACTTACTTTTTAAAATGATCGTATACAGAATTCATATTGAACGCACTCAGGTATGAAACATCCAATCTATGACTCTAAATATTGTATTGTTATTGATGTTGCTGTTCGCCCCCTTGATTTTTTACCCTTGATGTTCGGCTCTTTCCTTTTCGGCCCCTTCCTGTTCAGCCCCTTCATGTTCGTCCCCTTCATGTTCGTCCCCTTCATGTTCGTCCCCTTCATGTTCGTCCCCTTCATGTTCGGTCCCTTCATGTTCGGACCCTTCCTGTTCGGCCCCTTCCTGTTCGGCCCCTTCCTGTTCAGCCCCTTCCTGTTCAGCCCCTTGCTATTCCTCACCTTCATGTTCCTCACCCTCAGGTTCCTCACCCTCATGTTCCTCACCCTCATGTTCCTCACCCTCATGTTCCTCACCCTCATGTTCCTCACCCTCAAGTTCCTCACCTTCACGTTCCTCACCTTCACGTTCCTCACCTTCTCACGTTCCTCACCCTCACGTTCCTCACCCTCACGTTCCTCACCCTCACGTTCCTCACCTTCACGTTCCTCACCCTCACGTTCCTCACCTTCACGTTCCTCACCCTCACGTTCCTCACCCTCACGTTCCTCACCCTCACGTTCCTCACCCTCACGTTCCTCACCCTCACGTTCCTCACCCTCAAGTTCCTCACCCTCACGTTCCTCACCCTCACGTTCCTCACCCTCACGTTCCTCACCCTCACGTTCCTCACCCTCACGTTCCTCACCCTCACGTTCCTCACCCTCACGTTCCTCACCCTCACGTTCCTCACCCTCACGTTCCTCACCCTCACGTTCCTCACCCTCACGTTCCTCACCCTCACGTTCCTCACCCTCATGTTCCTCACCCTCATGTTCCTCACCCTCAAGTTCCTCACCCTCACGTTCCTCACCCTCACGTTCCTCACCCTCACGTTCCTCACCCTCATGTTCCTCACCCTCATGTTCCTCACCCTCATGTTCCTCACCCTCATGTTCCTCACCCTCATGTTCCTCACCCTCATGTTCCTCACCCTCACGTTCCTCACCCTCACGTTCCTCACCCTCACGTTCCTCACCCTCACGTTCCTCACCCTCACGTTCCTCACCCTCACGTTCCTCACCCTCATGTTCCTCACCCTCATGTTCCTCACCCTCATGTTCCTCACCCTCACGTTCCTCACCCTCATGTTCCTCACCCTCATGTTCCTCACCCTCATGTTCCTCACCCTCATGTTCCTCACCCTCATGTTCCTCACCCTCATGTTCCTCACCCTCATGTTCCTCACCCTCATGTTCCTCACCCTCATGTTCCTCACCCTCAAGTTCCTTCGGGGAAAGGACATGCAATTCATGTCCTCTCCCCGAAAATCTTTTTCTTCAATCTGACAGACTCTGATCGACGAAATGGAGGACTTCATTAAAACCGCAAAGCCTCACGAGAAAATGGTTCTTCAGCGTTACGTGGACAGGTGTTCGACGTTTCACATTGTAGTATCGATAGTTAATTATCTGACCGGCGTTATGGTGGCCACTGCGCCATTTCTGGATCCCGATCGACCTTTCCCCACGAGCGCCGTCTATCCGATGGCGGTCGATTCCGGCGTCGCTCTCTATCTAGTATACGCCCATCAGAGCTTGGCCGGCCTGCAATGTTCCTCGGGTGTCTCGATAGACTGTCAAACCGCACTGATGATGTGGTTCGCCAGCGCGAGACTCGAGATACTCGCCGACGAATTCAAGCACGTCAATGACATCGAAGGACTCAAGTCTTTCGTAATTAAATACAGGCGAACACTCTCTTACACGGTGGACGTCGCCGACACGATGTCCTACATCGCCCTCGCTAGCTACACGGCCTGTGGAGTCGCAGCGATTATGAGCAGCCTACAACTGCTTGGTGTAAGTAAAACAAAAAAACATTGAAGTTGAAAATTGAAATTTTCATATCGCTTTCTCATAAAAGTTGAAAATTGAAATTTTCATATCGCTTTCTCATAAAAGTTGAAAATTGAAATTTTCATATCGCTTTCTCATAAAAGTTGAAAATTGAAATTTTCATATCGCTTTCTCATAAAAGTTGAAAATTGAAATTTTCATATCGCTTTCTCATAAAAGTTGAAAATTGAAATTATCATACCGCTTTCTCATAAAATGACCGCGGCTACCATGTGGAATATTCTGAACACGTTTTTATTGAAATCTCAATTTTTTTTTTTTTTTTTTTACCATAACAAAGTTTCCGCTATGAGGAAGTAAAAAAAATAAAATTGTATTTGACGATCGAACGCATCGCAGAATCAGCCCGTAGCGGTAAAAATGCAATTCGGACCGGTGGCGCTGATAGCCACGATAAATCTCTTCATCTGCGCCTGGCCGGCCGATAATCTGCTCAGCGTTGTGAGTAACAAGTTCGATTTGTAAAGGTAAAAAAACACACACGGTTTGATCCTCGAAGTTTTGGTGATAGTTCGATTTCCTGGGGAACGCCATTTACGAGTCCGCGTGGATCGACATGTCGCTCGACATGATGAAGAACGTTCTCATGGTTCTGCGAAGGTCTCAGCAACCGATCATCGTTTCCGTCGCGGGATTTCTTCCTGTTCTGTCGTTGAAGACATATGCGTCGGTATGGATAAAGAAAATCAAAAATAAAAATATTAAAGGAAATACAAACGATTATTTGTTTATTTATTAGTAAAGTCGAGAGCTTTGTGAAATTTTTTTTTTTTCCAGTTTCTGTCTGCAGCGTTTTCGTACTTTACGACCCTGCGGCTTTTTGTGACGCCGAGCGAAGAGAAATAATTATTTTACCCTTCGTCAGGGCGCTGGTCCATCTTAGCTGCCGTGAACCCAATTCTCATTGACCGGCTGTCGGTCGACGTCGAGAGATCAAAAAAAAAAATAAAAATAAACGCTGTTTGTTTGAGTACAGAGACGTGCATTAACAGTTTGTATTGGGTATTGGGTATTGTGTGATTACACCGATCCGCTAAGGGTTACGGGCTCCTTCACTTTCTCCCTTTCCTCCTTCCTTATCCGTTGTCACCGGTTCGATTCTTGGGTTCGGAGGTAGGTCGCGCCCCGTCCAACAAGACACCCAACAAGACACCCAACAAGACACCCAACAAGACACCCAACAAGACACCCAACAAGACACCCAACAAGACACCCAACAAGACACCCAACAAGACACCCAACAAGACACCCAACAAGACACCCAACAAGACACCCAACAAGACACCCAACAAGACACCCAACAAGACACCCAACAAGACACCCAACAAGACACCCAACAAGACACCCAACAAGACACCCAACAAGACACCCAACAAGACACCCAACAAGACACCCAACAAGACACCCAACAAGACACCCAACAAGACACCCAACAAGACACCCAACAAGACACCCAACAAGACACCCAACAAGACACCCAACAAGACACCCAACAAGACACCCAACAAGACACCCAACAAGACACCCAACAACCCTGGCAAGTTCCGCGACTTGAAAAACCACCACCAAACTACCTTCAAAGCGACCGAGTAAACGACCTGTCGTTATCGGACAAAAATACGTCCGCGAAAACGACTGTCAAAACGACTTTATCCATGTCCGTACCAGCCGCATACGAGCAGCTTCCAGGGAGGGCTTTCAGTCAAGTGGTTTTACAATGGATGCACGAATGAACTACCGCGAAAACGACTGTTCAGAACACTTTTCAATCCGGTCGTTTTTTATTTTCAACCGAAGAAACGACCGCATTAACGACAACCGGACTGAAAGGTCTTTTCAACGGTCGTTTCCGCGGTAGTTCGCCCAATCATAAAATGTAAAACGACCTGACTGAAAGCTCTCACTGGAAGCTGCTCGTATGTGGCTCGCACGGACGCGAATGAGGTCGTTTCAACAGTCGTTTTACCGGACGTATTTTTGTCTGAAAACGGCCGGTCGTTTTGTCGGCGGTTTTGATGGTTGCAGAATCTGCCAGGGAAGACGCAAGGAAATCCAGGCATTCATGAACAGCAGTGTACTAACAGTATGTAAAAACCCAACCTTGACCTAATGCCCACAATAACAAAAAAATGTTGGAGATCATCCTGTTTTTCGGAGAAAATTCTTGCACTAGTGCCTCAAATGATCCCCACTGCCCCAATCCTCGCATCGGAACCCAAGTAGAGTCCGCAAGTTGAAGAACTCGCGTCGATCTGACTCAGCAATCCGGATCATTGCTGCGGAATCCCCACTCTAGCCTGGGACCAAGTGCACGCTTCCTTATACCTCATATTTTTCACATTTTCACCCAGTATTGTGTTTCACCGAGGTAAATTAGCCTTTTCCTTACAAAAGTTTCTCCGCGGTTGGTCGACCTCAGCGTAATTATAATTCAACCCTTTCGTCATCGATCGCCCCTCTATTCAGCTCCTCCGTTTCCTTCCGCCTTCCGTCTTCATTCCGCAACCCTCACTGTCGACAAAGTCAATGCTGCGCCAGCGTGGCTCTTCCCATGGATAATTTTCACTGCAATTTTGATCACCGACGTTTATCTCGAGTTACCGTAATATACGTCAGGAATTGTTAATTTCACCCCGGGAGGAATTTCCGCTCAAGACCTCGCAGTCTTCGGAAAACCATCGGGCAATCAACGGAAACTCTTCACCCCCTACCGGCAATGGGAAACGGAGTCAGTTTCGGGCAGGCTCTGTACTTGACGAAGCTGAGCGTTTACTTGGCCTACACTTGGCCACCACCGGCGACCGCCAACAAATGGGAGACCGCCAAGTACGACGTCGGCTGGTGGATTTCACTGTTGAGTGCCCTGTGTCTTCTCGTTCCCCTGCTATTCGCGATGTCTAAATACCGCTCAGATTCCTTGACTCTCACCCAGACGGCCTGCTTCATCGGAGCTACCCTCAATTTGATTTTCAAGATGGTAGTCTGCAGAATTCATATGAAACGCACTCAGGTATGAGGAAAGGAAGAATCTGTACCGGTAGGAATTTTAGAGCGTTACGCCGAGGCTGGAATTCCGGAAGAAAACACCCCCGGGAAAAAGGCCAGCTATCATAAAGTGAGTCGCGGGGTTCGCAGCATCCGACTGAGGGTTCTTTTACCTACCCGAGCATTATCTTTTTGGATTTTTTTACGGGGCCTTTTTCTTGCCGATATTTTTTTTCTTGCGGGTGTTTTTCTTGCCGATGTTTTTTTTCTTGCGGGTGTTTTTCTTGCGAGTGTTTTTCTTGCGGGTGTTTTTCTTGCGGGTGTTTTTATTGCCGGTGTTTTTATTGCCGGTGTTGTACTTGCGGGTGTTGTACTTGCGGGTGTTTAACTTGCGGGAGTTTTACTTGCGGGTGTTTTTCTTGCGGGTGTTTTTCTTGCGGGTGTTTTTCTTGCGGGTGTTTTTCTTGCGGGTGTTTTTCTTGCGGGTGTTTTTCTTGCGGGTGTTTTTCTTGCGGGTGTTTTTCTTGCGGGTGTTTTTCTTGCGGGTGTTTTTCTTGCGGGTGTTTTTCTTGCGGGTGTTTTTCTTGCGGGTGTTTTTCTTGCGGGTGTTTTTCTTGCGGGTGTTTTTCTTGCGGGTGTTTTTCTTGCGGGTGTTTTTCTTGCGGGTGTTTTTCTTGCGGGTGTTTTTCTTGCGGGTGTTTTTCTTGCGGGTGTTTTTCTTGCGGGTGTTTTTCTTGCGGGTGTTTTTCTTGCGGGTGTTTTTCTTGCGGGTGTTTTTCTTGCGGGTGTTTTTCTTGCGGGTGTTTTTCTTGCGGGTGTTTTTCTTGCGGGTGTTTTTCTTGCGGGTGTTTTTCTTGCGGGTGTTTTTCTTGCGGGTGTTTTTCTTGCGGGTGTTTTTCTTGCGGGTGTTTTTCTTGCGGGTGTTTTTCTTGCGGGTGTTTTTCTTGCGGGTGTTTTTCTTGTGGGTGTTTTTCTTGCCGGTGTTTTTCTTGCGGGTGTTTTTCTTGCGGGTGTTTTTCTTGCGGGTGTTTTTCTTGCGGGTGTTTTTCTTGCGGGTGTTTTTCTTGCGGGTGTTTTTCTTGCGGGTGTTTTTCTTGCGGGTGTTTTTCTTGCGGGTGTTTTTCTTGCGGGTGTTTTTCTTGCGGGTGTTTTTCTTGCGGGTGTTTTTCTTGCGGGTGTTTTTCTTGCGGGTGTTTTTCTTGCGGGTGTTTTTCATGCGGGTGTTTTTCTTGCGGGTGTTTTAATTGCGGGTGTTTTACTTGCGGGTGTTCTTCTTGCGGGTGTTTTTCTTTCGGAAGGTTTTTCATCCGGAGAGTTCTCTTCCGGGGCATTTTCTTCCAGAGTTTTTTATTTCTGCTTCTTTCTTCCCGAGTTTTTTTCCGCTGGTCTGGACGCGGCTCCGTCCGTATAAAGCTCTTTCTCGGCCTCATCAGGGCCCGATGATGTTACGAAATTAATTGATGTAAGGCTAAAAAGATGCTAAAAAGATGATCCTCATTGAGTATTGATTTACGTTTTCTGCGACACAGAATCTCATCAGCGAGATGGAGGACTTTCTGGAGAAGGCTGGGCACCGCGAAAAGATAATTCTTCAGCGTTACGTCGACAGGTTCTTGTCAGTTCACGGTTTCATCTCCGTGGTTAATTATCTGGCGACGGCAATGGGGGTCACCGTGCCGCTGTTGAATCCCGATCAGAGTTTTCCGACCAGGGCCGTATATCCGTTCTCGATTGACTCCGGGGTCCCAATGTATGCGGCTTACCTTCATCAGGCGCTCGCTGGTTTTCAGTGCTCGGCAGGCGTCACGATAGACTGCCAGGTGGCCGCGATGATGTGGTTCGCCGGTGCGAGATTGGAGATGCTCGCCGAGGAGCTCGAGTTCGTGTCGGACATGGATGGAATTCGAGCTTTCGTCAGGAAACACCGCGAACTGCTCGCATACGCCAGCGACGTTTCAGACACCATGTCGTACATCGCCATTGCGAGCTCGACGGCTTGTGGAATCGCGGCGATCATGAGCAGCCTACAACTTTTCGGTGTAAGTCCGTTCGAACGATATTCATACGCACGGACGATGTGAATTACCAGGGAGAAAAAAAAAAATTGTTGGATTAACCGAGGGGCGTTCACCTGCGTTCGTAGGCGTTATTTAGTTGGTAAAATAAATTTTTTTGGTTTGAATGGAAATATTTTGAATCGACCGAAGCGAATAATCGTTCAAGAAAATAATTATTTTTTTGTACCGACCGAATAACAGCTTTGAACGTAGGTGACCGCGAATTTGGTTAAGCCAACGATTTTTTTTTTCTCATTGCACGGTCGGTAACGGAAACTGCAATCGATTATTTTTTTCCCAAGGTTCTCGAGCATTTTGGGACGGAGACAAATTTTTCTGTATCTTCGCCCATCGGTCGCATGGACGGCAAGAACTTTCGTTTGGCCCGAAAGGTTGAGCACCCTTGGAAAAAAAATTAATTACATTGTTTTTTTTTTTTTTTTTTTTACCGACCGAGCCCCGAGAGATGGGCGAGGGTTTTTCACACCAGCTTAAAGAGCACCGACGAAAACTAATTTGACGCCAAAGTCAAATGACTTGCCCATATAGCACGAAATATTTTGAAAACATTCAAGAAGGATTTTCAATACATCAAATATTCCGACATATTTTTTAAATATATGGAAACAATATTTTGAAATATTCTGCGGAAATGTTGCGACGAAAAATTTCTAAAATATTTCGTAAATATACTTAATCTTTATTTGATTTAAATAAATATTTATTTAAATTAAGTAAATAGTCACTTAAATGAATTAAATATTTATTTAAATCAAATGAATATTTATTGAAATCAAATCAATATTTTACTCAAACCAAATCAACGGTGGCCGTCAAATAAAAAAATTTTCAATTTGTGCCTGCTCGAGCCGAGCTCGGTCGGTAACTAAAACTGTAATCGATTTTTCACAAGGTCGCTCACCCCTTCCGGCGAAGAAAAAATCATGGGCGACTGCTCGATTGTTTGACGAGGAGGCAGATAATTTGCGCTTAGCTCGAAATTCGGAAGATCCTCGAAGAAAATGGAAAACAGTTTTCTTTACCGACTGAGTCCGTTTCGCATCGACGCGACGATTTCGTATACCGATTTTTTTTCACTCGTTATCATCGTTCGTCTCAGAATCAACCTTTCTTCGCGAAGATGCAATTTGGACCGATCGCACTGATCGCTTTGATGAATCTCTTCATATGCGCCTGGCCGGCCGATAATCTGATAAATGTGGTGAGTAATTTTTTTCGAATTTCTTATGGGACATAAAAAAATATATATAAACACGTGCGATCAGTGCGAATATCTTGGGAACGCCGTTTACAACATATCCTGGATGAACATGTCGAAAAAAATCACGAAGCACGTGCTGTTGATTCTTCAAAGATGTCAAACACCAGTCATCGTCTCTGTTGCTGGTTTTCTACCCAATCTCAACCTGCAATCCTACGCCTCGGTAAGGATTGCGAGTTTTCGTTACTATGGTATTTACACGGCTGAGAATAAAAAAAATTGCGCAAGCCGCAGGAATAATGGGGCAAAATGGACCATTGTTAATCATTTGAGAATACCGTTCTTTGTGTCCCATCAAAAATTGGCACAGACCAGAGCTGGGCGGTACATGAGTACTTTGGTACTTTAAGTACGTATTGTGTACGTACTTAAAGTACGAAAGTACGTAGAATTATTCGAAATATTCGAATTTTTGTAATATTCATGAATGTTCGTATTATTCGATTTTTTTTTTTTGCATTATTCACATATATTCCAATTATACGAATTTTTTAAAATTATTCATAAAGATTCGAATTATTCGAACTTTTTAAATAACTAGGGACAATGACGCGCGCTGCCGCGCGCGAGCGGAAATTTGTTAGCGCTGCAGCGCTCCGTTTGCCCAAGATCTCTAAATTAGTAATTTGATAAGGAAACTACGGATAAGGGATAAGGGATCATCTGTCCATCGATCTACTGAACTTGCGAATTGAAAGGTCACCCATTCATCTACCGAACTCTCGATCTGAATGGTCACCTATCCATCTATTGAACTTTCGATTTGAACATTCAGCCCTGCAACTACCATTTTGAAAGTGGAAAAATGAGAAGGGGGTACCCTTACCATTTTTCGACAAAAATGGTATTTTTACAAAAAAATTTTTTAGAATTTTTTCGTTAATGAAATCGGTTGGTAAATATGCCACTTGAAAACAATGGCGGAGGTTTTAATTCGATATCTCGAAATTTTTTGAAAAAAAGTGCCGTTTCGCAAAATTTTACACAGGATTCCCTATGCTGAAAATGATCAATTTTTAAAATTTCGAAAAAGATACAAGTTGCATGTGTTTTGAGCCGGAAATGGGCCACTTGAAGCCAATGGAGATGGTAAAAAATCGATATCTCGAAAAAAAATATTTGGCCATTTTGAAAGTGGAAAAATGAGAAGGGGGTACCCTTACCATTTTTCGACAAAAATGGTATTTTTACAAAAAAATTTTTTAGAATTTTTTCGTTAATGAAATCGGTTGGTAAATATGCCACTTGAAAACAATGGCGGAGGTTTTAATTCGATATCTCGAAATTTTTTGAAAAAAAGTGCCGTTTCGCAAAATTTTACACAGGATTCCCTATGCTGAAAATGATCAATTTTTAAAATTTCGAAAAAGATACAAGTTGCATGTGTTTTGAGCCGGAAATGGGCCACTTGAAGCCAATGGAGATGGTAAAAAATCGATATCTCGAAAAAAAATATTTGGCCATTTTGAAAGTGGAAAAATGAGAAGGGGGTACCCTTACCATTTTTCGACAAAAATGGTATTTTTACAAAAAAATTTTTTAGAATTTTTTCGTTAATGAAATCGGTTGGTAAATATGCCACTTGAAAACAATGGCGGAGGTTTTAATTCGATATCTCGAAATTTTTTGAAAAAAAGTGCCGTTTCGCAAAATTTTACACAGGATTCCCTATGCTGAAAATGATCAATTTTTAAAATTTCGAAAAAGATACAAGTTGCATGTGTTTTGAGCCGGAAATGGGCCACTTGAAGCCAATGGAGATGGTAAAAAATCGATATCTCGAAAAAAAATATTTGGCCATTTTGAAAGTGGAAAAATGAGAAGGGGGTACCCTTACCATTTTTCGACAAAAATGGTATTTTTACAAAAAAATTTTTTAGAATTTTTTCGTTAATGAAATCGGTTGGTAAATATGCCACTTGAAAACAATGGCGGAGGTTTTAATTCGATATCTCGAAATTTTTTGAAAAAAAGTGCCGTTTCGCAAAATTTTACACAGGATTCCCTATGCTGAAAATGATCAATTTTTAAAATTTCGAAAAAGATACAAGTTGCATGTGTTTTGAGCCGGAAATGGGCCACTTGAAGCCAATGGAGATGGTAAAAAATCGATATCTCGAAAAAAAATATTTGGCCATTTTGAAAGTGGAAAAATGAGAAGGGGGTACCCTTACCATTTTTCGACAAAAATGGTATTTTTACAAAAAAATTTTTTAGAATTTTTTCGTTAATGAAATCGGTTGGTAAATATGCCACTTGAAAACAATGGCGGAGGTTTTAATTCGATATCTCGAAATTTTTTGAAAAAAAGTGCCGTTTCGCAAAATTTTACACAGGATTCCCTATGCTGAAAATGATCAATTTTTAAAATTTCGAAAAAGATACAAGTTGCATGTGTTTTGAGCCGGAAATGGGCCACTTGAAGCCAATGGAGATGGTAAAAAATCGATATCTCGAAAAAAAATATTTGGCCATTTTGAAAGTGGAAAAATGAGAAGGGGGTACCCTTACCATTTTTCGACAAAAATGGTATTTTTACAAAAAAATTTTTTAGAATTTTTTCGTTAATGAAATCGGTTGGTAAATATGCCACTTGAAAACAATGGCGGAGGTTTTAATTCGATATCTCGAAATTTTTTGAAAAAAAGTGCCGTTTCGCAAAATTTTACACAGGATTCCCTATGCTGAAAATGATCAATTTTTAAAATTTCGAAAAAGATACAAGTTGCATGTGTTTTGAGCCGGAAATGGGCCACTTGAAGCCAATGGAGATGGTAAAAAATCGATATCTCGAAAAAAAATATTTGGCCATTTTGAAAGTGGAAAAATGAGAAGGGGGTACCCTTACCATTTTTCGACAAAAATGGTATTTTTACAAAAAAATTTTTTAGAATTTTTTCGTTAATGAAATCGGTTGGTAAATATGCCACTTGAAAACAATGGCGGAGGTTTTAATTCGATATCTCGAAATTTTTTGAAAAAAAGTGCCGTTTCGCAAAATTTTACACAGGATTCCCTATGCTGAAAATGATCAATTTTTAAAATTTCGAAAAAGATACAAGTTGCATGTGTTTTGAGCCGGAAATGGGCCACTTGAAGCCAATGGAGATGGTAAAAAATCGATATCTCGAAAAAAAATATTTGGCCATTTTGAAAGTGGAAAAATGAGAAGGGGGTACCCTTACCATTTTTCGACAAAAATGGTATTTTTACAAAAAAATTTTTTAGAATTTTTTCGTTAATGAAATCGGTTGGTAAATATGCCACTTGAAAACAATGGCGGAGGTTTTAATTCGATATCTCGAAATTTTTTGAAAAAAAGTGCCGTTTCGCAAAATTTTACACAGGATTCCCTATGCTGAAAATGATCAATTTTTAAAATTTCGAAAAAGATACAAGTTGCATGTGTTTTGAGCCGGAAATGGGCCACTTGAAGCCAATGGAGATGGTAAAAAATCGATATCTCGAAAAAAAATATTTGGCCATTTTGAAAGTGGAAAAATGAGAAGGGGGTACCCTTACCATTTTTCGACAAAAATGGTATTTTTACAAAAAAATTTTTTAGAATTTTTTCGTTAATGAAATCGGTTGGTAAATATGCCACTTGAAAACAATGGCGGAGGTTTTAATTCGATATCTCGAAATTTTTTGAAAAAAAGTGCCGTTTCGCAAAATTTTACACAGGATTCCCTATGCTGAAAATGATCAATTTTTAAAATTTCGAAAAAGATACAAGTTGCATGTGTTTTGAGCCGGAAATGGGCCACTTGAAGCCAATGGAGATGGTAAAAAATCGATATCTCGAAAAAAAATATTTGGCCATTTTGAAAGTGGAAAAATGAGAAGGGGGTACCCTTACCATTTTTCGACAAAAATGGTATTTTTACAAAAAAATTTTTTAGAATTTTTTCGTTAATGAAATCGGTTGGTAAATATGCCACTTGAAAACAATGGCGGAGGTTTTAATTCGATATCTCGAAATTTTTTGAAAAAAAGTGCCGTTTCGCAAAATTTTACACAGGATTCCCTATGCTGAAAATGATCAATTTTTAAAATTTCGAAAAAGATACAAGTTGCATGTGTTTTGAGCCGGAAATGGGCCACTTGAAGCCAATGGAGATGGTAAAAAATCGATATCTCGAAAAAAAATATTTGGCCATTTTGAAAGTGGAAAAATGAGAAGGGGGTACCCTTACCATTTTTCGACAAAAATGGTATTTTTACAAAAAAATTTTTTAGAATTTTTTCGTTAATGAAATCGGTTGGTAAATATGCCACTTGAAAACAATGGCGGAGGTTTTAATTCGATATCTCGAAATTTTTTGAAAAAAAGTGCCGTTTCGCAAAATTTTACACAGGATTCCCTATGCTGAAAATGATCAATTTTTAAAATTTCGAAAAAGATACAAGTTGCATGTGTTTTGAGCCGGAAATGGGCCACTTGAAGCCAATGGAGATGGTAAAAAATCGATATCTCGAAAAAAAATATTTGGCCATTTTGAAAGTGGAAAAATGAGAAGGGGGTACCCTTACCATTTTTCGACAAAAATGGTATTTTTACAAAAAAATTTTTTAGAATTTTTTCGTTAATGAAATCGGTTGGTAAATATGCCACTTGAAAACAATGGCGGAGGTTTTAATTCGATATCTCGAAATTTTTTGAAAAAAAGTGCCGTTTCGCAAAATTTTACACAGGATTCCCTATGCTGAAAATGATCAATTTTTAAAATTTCGAAAAAGATACAAGTTGCATGTGTTTTGAGCCGGAAATGGGCCACTTGAAGCCAATGGAGATGGTAAAAAATCGATATCTCGAAAAAAAATATTTGGCCATTTTGAAAGTGGAAAAATGAGAAGGGGGTACCCTTACCATTTTTCGACAAAAATGGTATTTTTACAAAAAAATTTTTTAGAATTTTTTCGTTAATGAAATCGGTTGGTAAATATGCCACTTGAAAACAATGGCGGAGGTTTTAATTCGATATCTCGAAATTTTTTGAAAAAAAGTGCCGTTTCGCAAAATTTTACACAGGATTCCCTATGCTGAAAATGATCAATTTTTAAAATTTCGAAAAAGATACAAGTTGCATGTGTTTTGAGCCGGAAATGGGCCACTTGAAGCCAATGGAGATGGTAAAAAATCGATATCTCGAAAAAAAATATTTGGCCATTTTGAAAGTGGAAAAATGAGAAGGGGGTACCCTTACCATTTTTCGACAAAAATGGTATTTTTACAAAAAAATTTTTTAGAATTTTTTCGTTAATGAAATCGGTTGGTAAATATGCCACTTGAAAACAATGGCGGAGGTTTTAATTCGATATCTCGAAATTTTTTGAAAAAAAGTGCCGTTTCGCAAAATTTTACACAGGATTCCCTATGCTGAAAATGATCAATTTTTAAAATTTCGAAAAAGATACAAGTTGCATGTGTTTTGAGCCGGAAATGGGCCACTTGAAGCCAATGGAGATGGTAAAAAATCGATATCTCGAAAAAAAATATTTGGCCATTTTGAAAGTGGAAAAATGAGAAGGGGGTACCCTTACCATTTTTCGACAAAAATGGTATTTTTACAAAAAAATTTTTTAGAATTTTTTCGTTAATGAAATCGGTTGGTAAATATGCCACTTGAAAACAATGGCGGAGGTTTTAATTCGATATCTCGAAATTTTTTGAAAAAAAGTGCCGTTTCGCAAAATTTTACACAGGATTCCCTATGCTGAAAATGATCAATTTTTAAAATTTCGAAAAAGATACAAGTTGCATGTGTTTTGAGCCGGAAATGGGCCACTTGAAGCCAATGGAGATGGTAAAAAATCGATATCTCGAAAAAAAATATTTGGCCATTTTGAAAGTGGAAAAATGAGAAGGGGGTACCCTTACCATTTTTCGACAAAAATGGTATTTTTACAAAAAAATTTTTTAGAATTTTTTCGTTAATGAAATCGGTTGGTAAATATGCCACTTGAAAACAATGGCGGAGGTTTTAATTCGATATCTCGAAATTTTTTGAAAAAAAGTGCCGTTTCGCAAAATTTTACACAGGATTCCCTATGCTGAAAATGATCAATTTTTAAAATTTCGAAAAAGATACAAGTTGCATGTGTTTTGAGCCGGAAATGGGCCACTTGAAGCCAATGGAGATGGTAAAAAATCGATATCTCGAAAAAAAATATTTGGCCATTTTAAAAGTGGAAAAATGAGAAGGGGGTACCCTTACCATTTTTCGACAAAAATGGTATTTTTACAAAAAAATTTTTTAGAATTTTTTCGTTAATGAAATCGGTTGGTAAATATGCCACTTGAAAACAATGGCGGAGGTTTTAATTCGATATCTCGAAATTTTTTGAAAAAAAGTGCCGTTTCGCAAAATTTTACACAGGATTCCCTATGCTGAAAATGATCAATTTTTAAAATTTCGAAAAAGATACAAGTTGCATGTGTTTTGAGCCAGAAATGGGCCACTTGAAGCCAATGGAGATGGTAAAAAATCGATATCTCGAAAAAAAATATTTGGCCATTTTGAAAGTGGAAAAATGAGAAGGGGGTACCCTTACCATTTTTCGACAAAAATGGTATTTTTACAAAAAAATTTTTTAGAATTTTTTCGTTAATGAAATCGGTTGGTAAATATGCCACTTGAAAACAATGGCGGAGGTTTTAATTCGATATCTCGAAATTTTTTGAAAAAAAGTGCCGTTTCGCAAAATTTTACACAGGATTCCCTATGCTGAAAATGATCAATTTTTAAAATTTCGAAAAAGATACAAGTTGCATGTGTTTTGAGCCGGAAATGGGCCACTTGAAGCCAATGGAGATGGTAAAAAATCGATATCTCGAAAAAAAATATTTGGCCATTTTGAAAGTGGAAAAATGAGAAGGGGGTACCCTTACCATTTTTCGACAAAAATGGTATTTTTACAAAAAAATTTTTTAGAATTTTTTCGTTAATGAAATCGGTTGGTAAATATGCCACTTGAAAACAATGGCGGAGGTTTTAATTCGATATCTCGAAATTTTTTGAAAAAAAGTGCCGTTTCGCAAAATTTTACACAGGATTCCCTATGCTGAAAATGATCAATTTTTAAAATTTCGAAAAAGATACAAGTTGCATGTGTTTTGAGCCGGAAATGGGCCACTTGAAGCCAATGGAGATGGTAAAAAATCGATATCTCGAAAAAAAATATTTGGCCATTTTGAAAGTGGAAAAATGAGAAGGGGGTACCCTTACCATTTTTCGACAAAAATGGTATTTTTACAAAAAAATTTTTTAGAATTTTTTCGTTAATGAAATCGGTTGGTAAATATGCCACTTGAAAACAATGGCGGAGGTTTTAATTCGATATCTCGAAATTTTTTGAAAAAAAGTGCCGTTTCGCAAAATTTTACACAGGATTCCCTATGCTGAAAATGATCAATTTTTAAAATTTCGAAAAAGATACAAGTTGCATGTGTTTTGAGCCGGAAATGGGCCACTTGAAGCCAATGGAGATGGTAAAAAATCGATATCTCGAAAAAAAATATTTGGCCATTTTGAAAGTGGAAAAATGAGAAGGGGGTACCCTTACCATTTTTCGACAAAAATGGTATTTTTACAAAAAAATTTTTTAGAATTTTTTCGTTAATGAAATCGGTTGGTAAATATGCCACTTGAAAACAATGGCGGAGGTTTTAATTCGATATCTCGAAATTTTTTGAAAAAAAGTGCCGTTTCGCAAAATTTTACACAGGATTCCCTATGCTGAAAATGATCAATTTTTAAAATTTCGAAAAAGATACAAGTTGCATGTGTTTTGAGCCGGAAATGGGCCACTTGAAGCCAATGGAGATGGTAAAAAATCGATATCTCGAAAAAAAATATTTGGCCATTTTGAAAGTGGAAAAATGAGAAGGGGGTCCCCTTACCATTTTTCGACAAAAATGGTATTTTTACAAAAAAATTTTTTAGAATTTTTTCGTTAATGAAATCGGTTGGTAAATATGCCACTTGAAAACAATGGCGGAGGTTTTAATTCGATATCTCGAAATTTTTTGAAAAAAAGTGCCGTTTCGCAAAATTTTACACAGGATTCCCTATGCTGAAAATGATCAATTTTTAAAATTTCGAAAAAGATACAAGTTGCATGTGTTTTGAGCCGGAAATGGGCCACTTGAAGCCAATGGAGATGGTAAAAAATCGATATCTCGAAAAAAAATATTTGGCCATTTTGAAAGTGGAAAAATGAGAAGGGGGTACCCTTACCATTTTTCGACAAAAATGGTATTTTTACAAAAAAATTTTTTAGAATTTTTTCGTTAATGAAATCGGTTGGTAAATATGCCACTTGAAAACCATGGCGGAGGTTTTAATTCGATATCTCGAAATTTTTTGAAAAAAAGTGCCGTTTCGCAAAATTTTACACAGGATTCCCTATGCTGAAAATGATCAATTTTTAAAATTTCGAAAAAGATACAAGTTGCATGTGTTTTGAGCCGGAAATGGGCCACTTGAAGCCAATGGAGATGGTAAAAAATCGATATCTCGAAAAAAATATTTGGCCATTTTGAAAGTGGAAAAATGAGAAGGGGGTAAGGGTACCCCCTTCTTGATCCAAATAGATTTGGATCAATGTCCCAATTTGGAATACTGAATAAAAAAAGGTGCAATGTAATTTGCACATGAATTCTTCATTTATTCCAATTTTACGCATGGAATTCATTTTTTCCAATTTTTCGCAAAATTTCGTCCGAACGCGCCACACGAGTGTGTCGTACTCATTCTGGATCTTGAAAAAATAAAAAGGAATCAAAGCATCCTTTATAAATCGACGAAACTCCCCGAATGGCTTGGCCGGTCCATTTTACCCCGTGTCCTCTAAATTTCGTCCGGACGCGCCAAACGATTGTGGAAGACTCATTCCGGGTCCTGGAAGAAAAATGAGTCAAAGTATCCATTGTAAATCGACGAAACTCTCTGAATCGCTTGGCTGGTCCATTTTGCCCCACTCTTCGCCAAGTGCAATTATCTACCGACGCTCGCTAATTTTGCGACGATTTTTTTTTTCAGTTTCTATCGGCTGCATTCTCGTACTTCACGACTCTTCGTCTCGTCGTAATGTCGGATACGGAAAATTAGTTGGCCTCGATGTATCGTTTAGGTCATTCTGTCGAGGGTGGCCTCGTTGTCGTGATAGTACCCCAACGGTGAAATCCGTCTCTCGGGCTTCGGACAGTAGACTGAATTATTCATCGATGTCATCGACTCATAGACATAGCGGATAATGTACTCCCCCATCGGCAAGTCGTTACAGCGATCATCGCCAGATTGCTGTTTCAATATTCCGCAACGCATCTCCAATCGGAACTCGGTTTACAGCCGGTTCGTCCATTGCAAATACAATTTTGGTATAAGTTATGTTTAATGTACGCAGGTCAATTCACGAACGAAGGCAGCGAGAACCGCTGACCCATATTAATAAAAGCGTCGTTGAGTCATTTGTCCGGATCGTTCAGTCTTCACTGCCACTTGGCTCGGGCAGAGCGACAAAAAAAAAAAAAAAATTGCTATAAGAAGACACGAACAGGTGCTTCGACTGGCAGTAGAGATCTCGAAGTGTCACAGAGCGCAATCCGCCGAGAGCATGATTGACCGTCTGGATCCTTACCGATTTGTCAAAATCTCGCAGTTGTTCGGCAGGGTAACTTCGACCTGGCCTCCCCGTCGAAGGGACACGCCTTGTCTGCATATATTCAACGATTTCATGTGGGGCCTGGGCCTTTTCTCCAACGTGTTGTGCTTCGCTTTTCTGATTCTGAAGATGTTTCATCGGGAGGACGATCCGGTTATTCTTGCTAAACTGATCTCGAAGATTGGCATCGTTGGGGATTCGTGTCTTCATCTCATTCTCGTGAGGATACAGTGGCCACGACTTCAGGCAAGTTTTCTGAAATCATCAACCGCACATACCGCACGTGCCGCACGTACCGCACATACCGCACATACCGCACACACCGCACACACCGCACACACCGCACACACCGCACACACCGCACACACCGCACACACCGCACACACCGCACACACCGCACACACCGCACACACCGCACACACCGCACACACCGCACACACCGCACACACCGCACACACCGCACACACCGCACACACCGCACACACCGCACACACCGCACACACCGCACACACCGCACACACCGCACACACCGCACACACCGCACACACCGCACACACCGCACACACCGCACACACCGCACACACCGCACACACCGCACACACCGCACACACCGCACACACCGCACACACCGCACACACCGCACACACCGCACACACCGCACACACCGCACACACCGCACACACCGCACACACCGCACACACCGCACACACCGCACACACCGCACACACCGCACACACCGCACACACCGCACACACCGCACACACCGCACACACCGCACACACCGCACACACCGCACACACCGCACACACCGCACACACCGCACACACCGCACACACCGCACACACCGCACACACCGCACACACCGCACACACCGCACACACCGCACACACCGCACACACCGCACACACCGCACACACCGCACACACCGCACACACCGCACACACCGCACACACCGCACACACCGCACACACCGCACACACCGCACACACCGTATGTGAGGTATGTGCCGTATATACCATTTACCTGTATCGTACACCGTTTCTTATAATAAAGTTTTATTATTTAATTACTTATTTTATTTAACTCGCCAAATGTTCTTGCAACGGCAGAATCTTGTGCACGAGGTCATAGCCTTTCTGAGGATCGCGAAGGTTCACGAGAAGAAAGTATGCCGAAAGTACATAAGAAGATACTTGAGATACGACATTGTGCTTTACGGATTGTTCGCCGCCGGGATTGGAGCTTTCGGCTTCAGTCCGTGGATACAGAAGAAACGATTTCCCATCGACGTTTGGTACCCGTTCTCCACTGAGCCGATGCTCATCCGGGCGGCCATATATTTCTTCCAATACTTCACGATCGTCCAGACTCTGGTCTTGGTAACCGGCGATGCCATGGTTGTCACCCTGCTCTGGTACTCGTCCGCGAGACTGGAGCTACTCGGGATGGAATTGCAAGAGGTCAACGATGACTTTCAGATTCGTAACTGCGTCAGAAAGCACCAGGAAATAATAAGGTATACTAATAATAATAGTTTTTTTTTTACTTCGGAGTATACGAAGTTGTACTCACTGATATTGTATGTGAAAACATCTTCAGCAGTTTTAGGATCGGGTGGAATTTTCTGCCGAATTTCCTCCCCAGGACATTTTTCATGTAGACGTCTTGCTAACGATGTTTACGCATTAAAACGCACTGTCGCCCAGTCTCGATCAATAAAACATATATCGTGTCCATCCGAATTAGATTCGTTGGGGAGACGCAACTTGCCATACGTTTACTACTTGTCGTCGATCTTTTCACCCTCACCGTCACGCTTGTATGCGCCGGAGTTCAACTGTCTCACGTGAGAATCATCGAGAATAATTCTATCCAATTTATGATTAATCTTATCGATTTTAAAATCATTAATAGCACATTTGTGCACTGTCCCTTTCCCGATTCGCAGTATCCATCTTTCACGGTCCTCTCGCAATTTGTGCTTATCATTTGCATCTCGATCGTCAGACTTCTTGGTATCTGCTGGGCGGGTAATGATATGTCAGAAATGGTGAGTTACCTCAAGACGAGTCGTGCTAAGTTTATCGTGTCCTTTTTTAAATGATTCTTAAACGATCTTTCAATGATTCTGAACTGATTCTGAAATGATTTTAAAATGATTTTAAAATGATTTTTAAATGATTCTTAAATGATTCTTAAATGATTCTTAAATGATTCTTAAATGATTCTTAAATGATTCTTAAATGATTCTTAAATGATTCTTAAATGATTCTTAAATGATTCGTAAATGATTCTTAAATGATTCTTAAATGATTCTTAAATGATTCTTAAATGATTCTCAAATGATTCTCAAATGATTCTTAAATGATTCGTAAATGATTCTTAAATGATTCTTAAATGATTCTTAAATGATTCGTAAATGATTCTTAAATGATTCTTAAATGATTCTTAAATGATTCGTAAATGATTCTTAAATGATTCTTAAATGATTCTTAAATGATTCGTAAATGATTCTTAAATGATTCTTAAATGATTTTTTAATGAGTTTTTAATGACTTTTTAATGATGGAAGGGTTGCAAACTTTCGTGGTCGATCTACCAATCACCAGCGATCGCAAAATCTTTCTACCTCGGTAAGAGTTTGTCGATCGTCATTCAGAGAAGCCAGAAATCACTTATCATTACTGTCTGGTCAACAAGTCTGAGGATCTCTTTGGAATTCTTTACTGCCGTGAGTATATTAGGTATTCCACACCAAATCGAGAAAAATAGAAGGTGACGTCGGCCCACTCCGGCTCGAACGTGAAAATTCTTATATGTGACACATGATTTTCCAGAATTTTTTGAGATTTTGCTTCCTCATAGAGGAAGCTTTTTAAATTGTGGCGATCAATAAATTCCTCTCTTTAATTAAAAATAATTACAAACAATCTGGAAAAATCTAAAAAAAATATCTGAGTGCTTTTGAGACTTAGTTCAATCATATAAAAAATCGCGGGCCAAATCCAAGGTGGAAAGGGTCAGAGCGACGTCGATTTAGTACGGAATACATCATATGTATTGTCGTACAAAAATCAATGCTTCACTTACTCAACGATCTTTAATTCATTATATTTTTTTTTTCATTGCAGTACGCCATCAAAGTCTTGTCATTCTTCATGACTCTTAGAGCCGTCGTCGACAGATACTTATAAACAAGTATTATATGTTTAATTACAATATATTAAACAGGCTCTTACCGATAAGCAAAGGCATGATTAAATCAACGAATAAACTGAACACCTGTACGGCGTGAAAAATTCTAGTCAATATCAACGAATCGGAACCGAAGTGGCTTGTTGGGCACGTTTACGATCAAGTGTTTGCTCTCGATGTCCCCGTAGTCGTACTCGATCTTGAATTCTCGCACGAGCTGCGAAAAAAATTAATTATTTTGCTCAATTTTCCCGCTGATTTCAACAAAATAGAGGCAGGCGAGGCAAAATGAACCGGGCGTGGCAAAATGGACCAGGCGTGGGAAAATGGACCAGGCGGTGAAAAATGGATCAGGAAGGGGCAAAATGGACCAGGCGGGGGAAAATGGACCAGGCGCGAGATAAAAGGCCTTCGGTTGAGTCCAGAGTTACGAATCAACTCCTTACCAACGAAAAATGAAATTTCAATTAATTTTTCCTAGCATACCAGAAAAATTGCCTTGCGGGGTAAAATGGGTCATCTCAAAATCTCTCCCCCCCCCCCCCCCCCCCACCTTGAGAATTAACGTCCTCCGATTCGCCCCCAGTTACGTCTCCACTCTGATTAAACGCTCGGAAAATTAGGCCCATGAATCTCAGGGTGGGGCAAAATGGTCCGAGCTCATTTTGCCCCCACCTACCTCGCCGCGTTAAATCGTTAGAAGGAAAAATTACTTTTGCCGTGAGAAGCAATATTTCCGCCTCGGCGATGATTTTTCCCATACAGGAACGGACACCGTGGCCGAACGGAAAACAGCTGAACTTCTGATGACGGTAATCGTCGTACGGCTCGTCGAACCATCTTTCGGGTCGGAATTTTTCCGGATCGTCGAAGTTTTCCTCCCGTCGGGACGATATTTGATTGGCCATTATGATGTAAGTCTGCAACAACGGTCGATTGAGCAAAACCAGAAAAATACTTTATTTGCTTAAAATAAATATGTATTTTGGGGATGTTCAAATATTCAAAAATTTGAATAATTCATCGTGAATTGAATACAAATAATTCGTACATATTAGAATATTAAAAACATTCGAATAATTTGAATAATTCAAAAGATTCGATTAATTTGAATACTTCAATATAATCGAATAATTAAGAATATTCGAATGATCTTAATAATGTAAATATTCCAACTATTCGCACACGACTAATTTATTTAATTAAAAATAAAATTTAATTTAAAAAATGTTTGTTTAATAAAAAAATAATTATTTAATAAAAAAAATGTATTCAATAAAAAACAAAATTAATTCAATTTAAATAAATTATTTTTCTGGGCGCATCGGAGCGAAATCGAGACGAGGGATTCGCAGACTTACGCCCTTCGGAATTGTGTAGCCGCGGAGAGTGATCGTTCTCGGCAGCATTCTGCTGACGTAAGGGAAGGCCGGTCTCAGTCTGAGGCACTCCCGGAGACACGCCTTCAAGTAAGTCATCTGTTCGAGGCTGTTCTCCGTCAACGATCTTCCCGCTTCCGGTTGAACCGAAGAAACTTCCTCGCGAAGCTTTCTCTGAATCCTCGGATTCTTCGCCAGGAAGTACAGAAGAAACGCTTGGGTGTTCACAGTCTGAAATATATTTAATTTAAATGAAAATTTGGGAGAGTGGGGGCAAAATGGACCACCCGAGCGATTCGGGGAATCCATTTTATCAAAAAATCATCAAAAATCAGTCAAATATTTACAACTTGGACCCCGAGAATGATCGCATCCATGAGGAGTGCCGATTGTCGTCAGGCGCATTATCACAGACATGGGGCAAAATGGACCGCTATAGATTATCGATGTTTGGGACAGCTGACCATCATAGGCCTCAAAAATTCAATTAATCAAAATTTTTTGACATTTCCGAGCAAGTCCATTTTGCCCCAATCTCCCCTATTATATTAAGTTATCAATCCATCATTGATTCATCAAATTATTCATATCCATAATATCAATATTATGATCGTAAGTCCATTATTATATTACTACGATGAATATCGGAGACTTCTATGGCAGAAATGGTTCATTTTGTCCCAATCTCCCCTATTACATTAAGTTATCAATCCATCATTGATTCATCAAATTATTTATAACCATAATATCAATATTATGATCATAAGTCCCTTGTTATATTACTAAGATGAATATCTGAGACTTGTTTAGAAAAAAACGGTCCATTTTGCCCCGCTCATCCGATCCTCCGAAAAATCATCAAAAATCAATAAAAGATACTTACAGCTTGGACCCCGAGAATTATCATGTCCATGAGGAGTGCCGATATGTCGTCGGGATGCATTTTCTGATCCATCAAGAGTTTCTCAAGGATCGGCGAGCTCTCCTCGTCATCCTGGCGAGCAGCCGAAGATCTGCCGTTCAGTCGGTTCTGTGCTCGCCGAATGTGTTTACCGACGAATCTGTAACATCGTCGTTATCAGAGAGACGAACCAGCAACCTTCCCGACTCCGCCGGTCGAACCGTAATCGCGTTTCTCACCCGTCGATAACGTCGCAGGCCGCGAAGAGCTTTCTCGAGTAAGGTGTCTCGAAGAACCTCCACACTTGAAAGCCGGTCTCGCACTTGCTAAGATAGAGGTGAGCGGCAGTCAGAGCGTCGATTATCCTCGTCGGCTCCGCGGCCTGGTTCGATCCAGCGGGATCCAAAAATCCGAGCCTCGTGTTGAACATCAGGACGGAAAAAGACTCCATTCCCCAGCGGGACAATTCTGCATCGAAATTTACGGGCACCTGGAGCAATTTTTTTAATACATTTATTTCAAATATTTATAATGAAAAAGCCACAATAATTAATAAAAATAATAAAATAATTGGGAAGAGCCGGGCGTAACGGACTTTTTTTATCGAGACAAAAGTCACGGGTCCGTTTTGCCCCGCCTTCTCCCAATTGTATCTAAAAATGATAAAAGTGACGAAATAATATTGACAATCTACGTAATAATGAAATTTATGTTGATTGGACACTCACACCGATACTCACAGATACTCACAGATACTCACATGGATACTCACAGATACTCACATGGATACTCACAGATACTCACATGGATACTCACAGATACTCACATGGATACTCACAGATACTCACATGGATACTCACAGATACTCACAGATACTCACATGGATACTCACAGATACTCACAGATACTCACATGGATACTCACAGATACTCACATGGATACTCACAGATACTCACATGGATACTCACATGGATACTCACATGGATACTCACAGATACTCACATGGATACTCACAGATACTCACATGGATACTCACACGGATACTCACTCGGATACTCACTCGGATACTCACTCGGATACTCACTCGGATACTCACTCGGATACTCACGCGGATACTCACACGGATACTCACACGGATACTCACACGGATACTCACACGGATACTCACACGGATCCTCACGCGGCTACTCGCACGGATACTCGCACGGATACTCGCACGGATACTCACGCGGCTACTCACACGGATACTCGCACGGATACTCACACGGATACTCACACGGATACTCACACGGATACTCACACGGATACTCACACGGATACTCACACGGATACTCACACGGATACTCACTCGGATACTCACTCGGATACTCACTCGGATACTCACACGGATACTCACACGGATACTCAGACGGATACTCACACGGATACTCACACGGATACTCACTCGGATACTCACTCGGATACTCACTCGGATACTCACTCGGATACTCACTCGGATACTCACGCAGATACTCACTCGGATACTCATACGGATACTCACGCGGCTACTCACACGGATACTCATACGGATACTCATTTTTCGACCGGGAGTGACGTTGTACCGGACATACGTCATTTCCGGTTGAAATAATGAGACTACCGGACCGGAAGTGACCGTGAGTTAGGTCAATTCGATTTATACTCGTCGTTATCGCTGATAAGGCTCACTTCGTCCTGTCGATTGCGAATCCTCCTGACTCTTTCAGCAAACTCGTCGCAAATTGTATCCAAACGTACGAAGTATCTAGACAGCTGCTGAGCGAGAGGTTTCTCAAGCTTCGCTTTCGTCTCCAGCCACTCGGAGCCTTGCCTAAACAACACAAATAATTCACATTAAATTTTCGATCTCAACGAATATGGGCGAGAGATAAGAAAGAGTGGGGAGGCAAAACGGACCATTTTTTTAAATTATCGAAAAAAAAAAAATATATAAACAAGTTTCGTGCCGAATGGAGGACACTGGTCCATTTTGCCCCGCTCTCCCCTCTGCCGATTTTTTTTCAGCTCGCCATGGATCGCTCACATGGAAAACGGTCCGGGCAGTCGGCACTTTCGATAGCGAAGACGATAGTGCTGGAGCACGTCGATCCCACTCCTTATCGGTGTGTCGCCCTCCTGCCTGAGAATCTCGGCAACGTGCTCCGGTCGATGAATGAGCACGACGTCACCGATCATCGGTCCGTTTATCCTCACGATCGGTCCATATGCGTCGAAGAGATACCTCAATGGCGTGACGTTTCGATTCCACGTCAGCCTCCCTGGATAACGAAATTCCAATGACGAAACTCGAACGACCGATTTTTTTGGTGTAATCTCGTTGCGATGGATCGATCGATCGGCGGCGTTCGATTTTCCATCGAACAGCCGGACGCCAACGAGACGCGGCGAAAATTCGACAAATCGGTCGACCGTTTGGCCGATACTTTTGAAAAATATTTTTGCAAATTTCTGCCGAAAAAATTAGAAAAAAAAGAATCGAACAGCGTATCAAATATTTTTATTTTCGATCGGGATTTCGTCAATTGTTTTTTTATCTGGTTGTAAAAATTCTAAGAAATGAATTTTATTTTACCCATGCATGAAAAGTGCTACTTTTCGTGCCTGCCGAGAGTGGCGTAACAGGCGCTTTACAGTCAAGTGTGCTATAAATACCCGGCGTATGCGCGATCATCAGGCCGATTTCACTTTATGCACGCTTCTCGTACTTTACGCACGCTTCTTGAACTTTACGCACGCTCCTTATACTTTATGCACGCTTCTCGTACTTTACGCACGCCTCTCGCACTTTACGCGTGCTTCTCGTACATTACGCACGCTTCTCGCACTTTACGCACGCTTCTCGCACTTTATGCACGCTTCTCGTACTTTACGCACGCTTCTTCGTTACGCACGTTTCTCGTACTTTACGCACGCTGTACAGCGCCACAATCAGCAGGCAGGAAGTAGCACTTCCTTTGCATTCGTTATAAAAAATTATTTAGCGTCCGGATGTCCGTGCGCTAAATAAACGGTGTTACGGGTACTTCGACAAGGCCGTCGTACCATGGGTGAAACTGTTGATAAGCAGACCGGAAAGCAGTTGCGTACCGAGGAGGGGCACGTATTTCCAGTACTTCTCCCAGAGCTTCAGTACGGCCGGGCCAGGAATCTCCTCGAAGGCCAGAGCGCCCTTGTCGACGGCGACTTTCGGTACGTTCTTCGCCTTCGGGACTCCGAAGACTTCCGGCGAGACTTCCGGTATCGATGACTCGAGCATTGGCGTCGGTTCTACGCGAATCGCCGTCGCTGTCGCCGTAGCCGTACGGGTCTGCGACATTGACGCAGCTGGAAACAAAATGGTCCGGGGCGTCAGTGGGGTCAAAGGGATTGGCGGGGCAAAATGGACCACTTAAAAATGTTTACTAATTTTTCGAGGGACGAAAAAAAGTGTCATCTGGAATGGAGGAGACTAGTCCATTTTGCCCCGGTCTTCCTTATTCTTGTATTCAACATTTTTAAAACACTATTTTGTCAAACTACAAAAGTTGGTTCTAATATTTGTATGCGTCTGCGACATCGACGCTGCTCGAACAATCAGTATGGGGGGGGGGGGGGGGGTTTAGAGCGGGGCAAAACGGACCGTTAAAAATATAATTACCAATTTTTCTGCGAGCCGTAAAAAAAATCTCGTCTTGAATGGAGCACACTGGTTCATTCTGCCTCGCTGGTCCATTTTGCCCCACTATTCCTTATCTTTGTATGCAAAACCTTTAAAACACTATTTTTTCAAATTTGTTACGGAAACCTTGGTCGCGATTTTGTATGAGTCTGCAAAATCGACGCAGCTGGAACAATCAGCAAAGAGGTTAGAGCGGGGCAAAACGGACCGTTAAAAAAATCATTACCAATTTTTCTGCGAGACGTAAAAAAAATCTCGTCTCCAATGGAGCACGCTGGACCATTTTGTCCCGGTCTTCCATATCTTTGTATCGAAAGTAAAAAAAAAAAGAAAAATTATTTTGTCAAACTCGTCACGCAAAACTTACTCCTTGCAATATCGTCCGTCGCGAGCTGCAGACACTTCCGTTCCTCCACGACAGCGAGGAGCCTGCTCAGTTTCGTCGCGGAACGAAACAAAAATCTTGAAGCCATTGTAATCCTGCTCTGCGATCCACATCGTGGTAGAAAATTATACATTTTTTATTTTTTTTTTATTTTTTAATTTCTCCGAAGCTCGAGGCTGCAGTTTTGACGTGTTTCGTTCACAATGCTTCGCAAAACGTCATGTGAAATAAGAGAGCGTTGCTATCGCGACGCGCCGAGCTTCGTTGCAGCTTCATGTCTATCGCAGATGCTTTCGCGAATCGATTTTTTGACGGCAAAAAAATGCAGTGAAATTACCGGTCAGGTAATTTTTAATAATTAAATAACTAAAATAACAAGATTTCCGGTAATAAAAATAACTTTTTTAAATAAATTTTTTTTCAAGTCAGTATAGAAATGTTCTACTTTAATTTTTTTTTTTTTATGTTTATAGAGAATCAGTAATTTTTTCCAAGTCATGCGGAACATTGATGATTAAAAAAAAAAATCATAATAAAAATATTAAATTTCTGTCAAATACATTTTGTGACATTTTTTTTCCGACATGGTAAAGCGGGTATCTGTAAAAATATTAACATCGGTTCTGCTCATATACACGTTTCACGTGATTCATTTTATTGACTTAGTTTTTAAATTTCATTGATTTAGTTCTTAAATTTTATTGACTTTATTTCTAAACTTCATTGATTTAATTCGTAACCTTGGGACTTTATCGTTGGATCTTTGCAATTATTCGAGTACATATTTAAATGTTCCCATTTCATTCGTTATTTTGTGCCAGTAGAGAATCCGCCAGAAATTTTTGCCTAGTCATGCGGAACATTGATGAAAAAAAAAAAGTCTAAAATACATTACGTGCAATTATTTTCGACACGGTAAAGAAGGGACTTGTAAAAATATAAAATTGGTACTTCTCATATCCACGTTTCAAAGTTATTCATTTTTCTTCCAGCTCGACGTTTCAAAAAAAAAAAAAAAAAAAAAAAAATGCTTTCGGTATTTACCATTTTTTTTACAAAATTCGAAAGCCCGCCAAGCGCTTCGACTAATCCACTCCAATGTAGAAAAAATTCCAATCTTAAAAAAAATGTATATTTACAAAATAATCTATTACAAAATTAATTCGACATTACAAATGATAATTAAACGTCGACTTCGATCTCTTCGTCTTCTTCGTCACCGTCGCCCGGAGTTTCCGTCGTCGAGTCCCTCGACGATTTGCGTGGCGCGTCCTGCTGAGTCGAGTCCGGCCCGGTCGGTCCGGCGCTCTCGCCCTCCTTCGTGTGTCGCCACTTCATTCGTCGGTTCTGAAACCAAACCTTCACCTGCCAAGACGACAAAATACAATGTCTATAGACACGAACTCCGATTTTCTAATAAAATTTTTTTTAAGCGTCAACGAGAAGTCATTGACTGTGTAGAACGGAGCGGGGCAAGATGGACTATCTTATACCGATTTTTTCGCCTTGAAAAAAGTAAGTCCGTTTTGCCCCGCTCTTACTTACAAGGTTGTCAACATTCTATCTACTTAATTATATATTTGTAATCGGGTATAAATTTGTAACTTATATTTGTAATCGTGAATAAATTTGTAATTTATATTTGTAATCGTGTCAATAAAAATTTTTCTTCGGTAAAATATTTGAAAAATTGTCGATCTTTCTGAATAAATGGTCATGTATTTATTTCAAAAATAAATAAAAAATTTAATTGAAATCAGAGATTCATTTTTTTAATTAAAAAAATTGTCTCACAAGAAAAGGTTTTAAAAACGGTGCTAACAATAAGATACATTTTAAGAATCGTCTTAAAAACAGGGGTGCGCGAATGGCGTTTACATTGAATTGAATTGAATATTGATATTCAATTCAAAATTTGAATTGATTATTTGAATAATTAAAAAAATTCGAATAATTCGAATATTTGTAAATAATTTTTTTTTTTTTTTTTTAATCGAATAATACGAATATTCATGAATATTACAAAAATTCGAATATTTCGAATAATTTATTGCATTGTTTATCGCGTTATCTTAATGACGATTATGGCCCATTATAAACAGAGCCGGGCAAAATACCCGAAAAATACTAAAAAATACAAAATACATTTGTCATTAAAATACATTTATAAGTACTTCTTGAAGTATCTCTTAAAAATCAATACGGATTGTGTCAAAAACGGTCTTAAAAATTAAAAATAAAATGATCTTAACAATTTTTTTTTTTCATTAAAAAAATCTTCTCAAATAATAAAAAAAAAATCGTCATGGGCATTAAAAAATGTATCTTCACCTGCGCATCGGTAAGTCCGAGTGTGGCAGCGAGTTGTCTTCTGTCCGGTTTGGTGATGTATTTCTGTATGGAAAATCTCCTCTCGAGTCCCTTGCGCTGGAGTGCGCTGAAGACGGCTCGGGACCACGATCTCTTCCTTCTGGTTCCGCCCTCCGGCGTGCTCGTGGTTTGCGAGCTTTGCAATATCGGTACTGAAAATTAGTCACCGATTAGTCGGTATTACCGATCAGCGTACCGATCGTCTACGTTTTTCCCCGTTGACGAGGAACGGAGTTCAAGTCTCTCCATGAAATTCGAGAGGGCAATATCGGTACTGAAAATTAGTCACCGATTAGTCAGTATTACCGATCAGCGTACCGATCGTCTACGTTTTTCCCCGTTGACGAGGAACGGAGTTCAGGTCTCTCCATGAAATTCGAGAGGGCGATTCGAGGGCACTTGGACTGATGGGGCAGATCGGTATGGCCCGGTGTGTCTCACCGAACGGCGAGCCCGAAAAAGCCAAGAGCGGAGAGCGGGTTACAGCCTTCGCCTATTTTAGAAAGTAAACACCCTCGAAGTAGGCACGCGGCAGCGGCAGTCGGAGCTCGAGGGAACGACGATGATCGGTAAGGGGCGATGTCTGTTCAAACATATACTCGCTCGGCCGACCTCAGAACGCCGACGATGCGGTGCACTTCTGGCTGATTTACAACCGCGGTGAGTGTATACAACACGTGTCCGCGATCGTTTAAACAATCTGCGGTCCACCCGCAAAATCTCTTCTTGAGATCCTATTAACCGATCTTCAACCGATACTTTGGCTGATGGAGATAGTTGCGCTATGTGTATCTTTATATCTTTACGAATAACGCCGAACGATACCGATTGAGAAGGCGACGATACTTATCGATCGGGGATACAGAGGCCGTCACCGGACGACAGGTAGGGAGAGTGTAGGGCAAAATGGACCGGACAAGCGATTCAGGGTATTTAGTTTTTTTTTTTTTTATACACAAAACAAATCGTCCGCAATGTTTTGGCTCGAGCGAACTAAATTGAAAACAAAGAAGTGGGGCAAAATGGACTCAACTAAAAATGGCAAAATTTGAATCCTGAAAAAATGCATTATTTACCAGCTTTATTTTAATTAGGAGAAAGTGGGGTCGAACTGAGCACTTGGGGCAAAATGGACTCGTTCAGAAATGTAATATCATTACGGAAACATCAGTTTTGAGCCTTGACGTTCCACTCTCACGAACACCTCTTGGCTCGAGTGGTCCATTTTGAGCCATCACATTTTTTCACGTTTCACAAATTAATATTTCATCGAGAAAAACAATTAGAATCATAGCCCAGTGAGATTTGAATTTTTTGGGTCTGGTCCATTTTGCCCCACACTCATCTAAATATTAGTTTGGCGAAGATGCGCCCGAGTGGGTGGTTGAGGAGCTCGAAGACAGTGCGAGGAGACGAGCCTAGCACGAAGTGGCCCACCCCGATCTCCAACGAAACGGGGGAAAACTCGGCGAGGAACCGCGGGCTTGTTTACCGCTACCGTAAACTCACGGGTGGCACTTAAGATGTCGTTTAAACAGAGGGGGCAGGAAACACGAGAATACACTGGTACGTAAATATTATGGCCTACTTGCCATGCCGGAGGTATCGGGGAGACACGAGAAGCCTCGTCCCATATGGTCGGATCTGTTAATGACGTAATCCGGCAATATCGAAAAAAAAGTAGCGTAACTGTTTCTTCATTCGGGTGCTTATTGCGGGGGAGAACGGGGCAAAATGGGACCCGGGGCAAGATGGACTAGGGTTCTCCACCTTAGACGACACTTTTCTTTCACGTGTAACGGCAAGTTTGTTAAACCTGTCCGTTTTGCTCGACCATCATTTTTGTTATGAGCGACAACCCTTTGGTAATTTTTTTAATAAAAAAATGGTATGTAAAATTGAACGAAATGGTGCTTAATTAATTCGAAAAAAAATGGTGGCTAACGACGCAATATTCGTCTTAGATTTATAAGGTATTCACTGAAATTTTACGAAAGTCGATCTTGTCACGTTCTCCCGTATTTTACCATTGGACCATTGGACCATTGGGTCATTGGGCCATTGGGCCATTGGGCCATTGGGCCATTGGGCCATTGGGCCATTGGGCCATTGGGCCATTGGGCCATTGGGCCATTGGGCCATTGGGCCATTGGGCCATTGGGCCATTGGGCCATTGGGCCATTGGGCCATTGGGCCATTGGGCCATTGGGCCATTGGGCCATTGGGCCATTGGGCTATTGGGCCATTCGACCATTCGACCATTCGACCATTCGACCATTCGACCATTCGACCATTCGACCATTCGACCATTCGACCATTCGACCATTCGACCATTCGACCATTCGACCATTCGACCATTCGACCATTTGACCATTTGACCATTTGACCATTTGACCATTTGACCATTTGACCAATTGACCAATTGATTATTTGATCATTTGATCATTTGATCATTTGATCATTTGACCATTTAACCATTTGACCATTTGACCATTTGACCATTTGACCATAATGATAGCTTACCTCTCGGAACAGGTCGTACGGGTGGAGATCGGTAAAAATGTCCATAACCGTCGATAGTCCCGGAATAATTCGTCGGACCGTGACTCGACGGTGTAGAGGATCGAGAGATCGACAGAGCAGCCATTTCTTGAAAAGATTCGCAGCCACTTCCGGGACACGGACACTGTCTCGATGGTCCATATTGCCCCACGGCTCCGGAAGCCCTCGGATCAAAGTCGTTCGACAGTATCCTGTCTATTCCGAATTTTAGGGATGCCCCCGTTGATACCGAACTTCGACATTCGTAACCCTCCATCCTCATCATCCACTAATCACCTCGATTATAATTTTTTTTTTCTTTTTTTTTTCAATTTCTCGCACTGCTCATTCGACACATTTTTTTAACGATCAACGCACACTTCATAAATCGGCGACTTAGGGAAAAAATTGATTTTTTATTTTTTTTTTATTGAATTTTTAATTTAAGAAAATTGAATTTTTTATTTTTTAAAAATTGAATTTATTATTTTTTAAAAATTGAATTTTTTATTTTTTAAAAATTGAATTTTTTATTTTTTAAAAATTGAATTTTTTATTTAAAAAAAGATTGCATTATTTATTTATTTATTTTAGATTTTTTAAGCGGTAAATTTTTTCCGGACTACCGGTCACGATCTTAATTGCAATGAGGGCGGATCGGAACTGTCGCTCGTGCGTATGGAAGAGACCGTCGAGATTTTCACTTCCCTCCGTTGAACCGCCGCGCTGGGAATTTCAAGCTTTCGAGGGAAACGAAAAATCGTCATCGAGGAAGATTCTCGCTCGTTCGCGCGTTTCCGTTGGTCGAGCCGAGAACCGGGCGTGGCTCTCTTGAGCTGAAGATCGCTCGGGACCGAGGAGGGTAATCTCGGAGGCTGCGAAAATAAATATCGGTAGATCATTGTTTCGAAGAAGCTGGAAGCGGTCTTGGATATATCGTACTTACTTTTTGCGCCATCGAGCGAGACGCCCGATGCTAATTTCGTTCCACGGTATATTTTCGCAATGATGCGCCGATGAGATCCTCGGAAAGAAACGACAGTCCGATCGATTTGGCTCCTCTCGAGGGTGATATCGATATTCGTATTAAAAAATATGTATATTATTAATTTTATTAGAGGAGATGGGGGAATCAGTTCGTGTGTGGCAAATCAGTTGCGCCTGTTGGAAAAAGTTAAAATGTACGAGTCGATAAAACTCTCTGAATCGCTTAGCTGGTCCGTTTTGCCCCATTATTTTTTTTTCTCAAAATTTTATCCAAACGCGCCAAGTGAGCGTCGCGGATTGATTTTGTGTCAGAAAAGGTTAAAATGTACCGTGTAAATCAATGAACTGGCTGAATCGCTTAGCTGGTCCGTTTTGCCCCAATCTTTTTTTTTCTCAAAATTTTATCCAAACGCGCCAAGTGAGCGTCGCGGATTGATTTTGTGTCAGAAAAGGTTAAAATGTACCGTGTAAATCAATGAACTGGCTGAATCGCTTAGCTGGTCCGTTTTGCCCCAATCTTTTTTTTTTTCTCAAAATTTTATCCAAACGCGCCAAGTGAGCGTCGCGGATTGATTTTGTGTCAGAAAAAGTTAAAACGTACCGTGTAAATCAATGAAACTGGCTGAATCGCTTAAGTGGTCCATTTCGCCCCATTCTTTTTTTTTCTCAAAATTTTATCCAAACGCGCCAAGTGAGCGTCGCGGATTGATTTTGTGTCAGAAAAAGTTAAAACGTACCGTGTAAATCAATGAAACTGGCTGAATCGCTTAAGTGGTCCATTTTGCCCCATCCTTTTTTTTCTCAAAATATTATCCAAACGCGCCAAGTGAGTGTCGCGGATTGATTTTGTGTCAGAAAACGTTAAAACGTACCGTGTAAATCAATGAAACTGGCTGAATCGCTTAAGTGGTCCATTTCGCCCCATCCTTTTTTTTTCTCAAAATATTATCCAAACGCGCCAAGTGAGCGTCGCGGATTGATTTTGTGTCAGAAAAAGTTAAAACGTACCGTGTAAATCAATGAAACTGGCTGAATCGCTTAAGTGGTCCATTTCGCCCCACGCACCCCCTAGATCGAACGATTTTAGTTTTATCGTTTTTATTTTCAAGATACGTGCCTAACGGAACGATTAACTGATCGGTCGAATCGACGAGATCGAAAAGAATTACCGAGTGAATAAATAGTACGAAAAGGAGGATGACCGATTTTATATCCAGAAAGCCATATGGTTATCCTCCTGTACATGCGAGGGTCTCGTATACAGTAGCTCGGCTGTTTATTATGTTAACGTTGTGAGAACGCGGTTCTTCACCCACACGCCGAGAATATTCTTTCGCATATGTACACAACGCTTAGCAACTATTCGATTTTATTAGGTTTTAGGATTTCACGGACGATCGGGCGGTAGGAAGAGAGAATCTTGAGAATTTTTTTTGCCAACCGATAAACTCGTCGAACTCTGCCGTTATATTGCAGGACTATGGACTATGGAATTTAGGAAACCAGAAATTTGTAATTCCGGTGATTTATCGAAATTCCCCCGGTTTGAAAATCTCGTTCTTCGACCGGAAGTGACGACATATCGGGAATACGTCGCTTCCGGTTTGAAAATCTCATTTTTCGACCGGAAGTGACGTCATACCGGGAATACGTCGCTTCCGGTTTGAAAATCTCATTTTTCGACCGGAAGTGACGACATATCGGGAATTCGCCACTTTCAGTTTGAAAATCTCATTTTTCGACCGGAAGTGACGACATATCGGGAATTTGTCACTTCCAGTTTGAAAATCTCATTTTTCGACCGGAAGTGACGACATATCGGGAATACGTCGCTTCCGGTTCGAAAGTCTCATGTTTCGACCGAAAGTGGCGTATTTCTGATATGACGTCACTTCCGGTCGAAAAATGAGATTTTCAAATAGGATGTGACGTATTTTCGGTACGACGTCACTCACGGTCGAAGAATGAGTTTTCCGGACCGGAAGTGAGGTATTTCCGATCGAAAAATGTTTTTTTTTTTTTTTTGCACACGACGATAATGCACAGCGCTGTTGTGCACACGTCGATAGTTCACAGTGCTTGTACAAAAAATTGTACAGGAATAGGGAGATTTAGAATAACCAGGGAGATTTAGAATAATCATCGCCTGGGGAGGGGCAGATGATTCCCGGATTTAAAAAATTGGAACAAACAAACAAACAACTTTCCACAATATGTATAAGATTTTAATTTTCAATATTTGATTAACATTTTATAAAAATTATACGTGACTGTTGAACAAAAAAAAGAAACAATTTTCCGAAATATATTTAAGATTTTATTTTTCAATTTTTAATTAACATTTTTTTTTTTTTTAATTATGCATGATTGTTGAACATAGTGTAACCTTGGGACAGCATAATCATTCCTCTGTACATTCGATCGGTATCGAAATCGTTATCCATCGGATCGATCAGCCAGGCTCGTCTCTTCGGTCTCTTCACCTTTTGTAGACCTCCATAACCCTGAAATGAACATATATATATATATATAATATTAAATGAAAAATCCACTTTTATCGAAGAACAAATGAGTGGGTTTGACCAAAATTTCGTGTCCACAAAGGTCCACATTTCGTCTTTTATTAAAACCTGAAAAAAAAGAATCCATACGTATTTAGAAAAATGAACGAATAATGTTCATAAAAAAAAAGGGTTTCCGGGAAATTTGTTAACCAATTTTTTTTTTTCATCGATTTGTTAATAACATTTTGGAACTATTATTATGCAAAACTAATCTTTTTAGTACCTTTGATATGCATGAATTTTTTTCAGATTTTTATACCATCGAGAAGTATTTGCAATTTTATCGCATTTTTCTCGAACTTATGAGAAATTCTTACCAAACGACAGAACTACCTTAAGAACTCTGACACTAAAGTATTGATATTTTTTAATTTAAAAAAAATTTTTTTTTTTACGAAAACATAGCTTCGTCTATGAGGAATCAAATTTAATTAATGTCGTATTACCGATAAGACGATAACGCTGGGTGTACCCGGCGTGACGGCGTTTCTCCTCACAGCGGTCATAATCAGAGTCATGAGATAACCACCGAACGCCAGAAAAGACAGCGCCGTAACGGAGAGTTGGAAGATCTTCGATATCTTTGAGTCTCTGCCTTTGTCGTCCCAGGGGTAATCGCCGCGTCTCCAGAGGGCTTTCTTGGTGCTCGTTCTCTTGAATGGCAGGGCCATGGGCAGTGAAAGAGCCGTCGATGTTTCCGGTACCCGATTCGCATCCATTCGTCTCGTTTCGCCTTCATCCGTCGCTGCTGTTCGATTAATAAAAAAAAAAGAAACGAACATTTAATTTATCAAATTAATTTAGTTAATTCATTTATCATAAATTTTACCAAAGATTGTATGCATCAAATTAATTTTATTTATTTATTTACCAAAATTTTGCAAAAAATTAATGCATCAAATGAATTTAATTAATTTATTTACCAAAATTTTGCAAGAATGTAATGCATCAAATTAATTTAATTTATGTATTCACCAACATTTTGCAAAAATTTAATGTATCAAAGTAATTTAATTTATAAATTTACCAAAACTTTGCAAAAATGTAATGCCTCAAATTAATTAAATAAATTTACTTCTCAAAATTGAAAAAAAAAAAATGAATTTATCGAACGAACTTAACTTTTTAAGGACATAAATTCAATAAAAATTTCCTTCGAAATTTAATTTAAAGTCAATTTCATAGTCCACGTGTAATCAATTTTTAACAAATAACAATGTCACATTCGCCGAAACAAGATAAAAATCCCTCACTCACCATCGGTTTCCAGCAGGCTCGTCTTGATTTCGATGAGTCGCTTCAGCGGAAGTTCGCTGAGGCTTCGAACTTCTTCCCTAAATACTTTGTGGCTCGTAGCGTGTACAAAACTGATCAACGCGCAAGCTGCCAGAACCAAAAATGTCCATCCCGACATTTCGAGGATTCGAGCTCGATCTGCGAGACCTCAACAAACCCGCGACTCGCTAGTCCTGAATTTTTTTCGCATGGTTAACGGACCGAGTCGAACGATGTTCCACGTCCACAATTCCGGGGATTCGGCGCTGGTGTTGCCGGAAATAATTGCACTCAATTGGTCGCAGTTGCACAAAAATGCAGACCGTTAAAAACGCCGCTGTCCGTTGATGAATTATTTTTGTTTTCAGTGCCGAACGAAAAGTCGTCGCGTAAAGATGTCTTCAACGATGTCTTCTCTTTCGATACTCGTCGTGGTGTTTATTCTCTGGCAGTTTAGCGCGGTTCGCGCGAGCGAGAACGACGGTAAGATTCGGACACGATATTTTGGGAGGTGAGAATCAAAGATTTTTTTTCTTGATTTCTCAGGCGTTCTCGATAAAATCAAGAGCGGACTGCGCTACGCGAAGAGTTACCTGGACACGGCGAAGGAGATCGCTGACTTGGTATCGAAGAGCCTGGGACACGGGAAGAAGAGCCAGAAGCGCGGCGACGACGGGGTCGAGAGGGAGGACGTCAAAAAGGACTCCCAGATGGCGAATCTCATCTCGGGATTCTTCAGACTTCTTGGATTGGAGTCACCGAGAATCGCGGCCATCGCTGTCAACAGCGTTATATTCCTCGCGCAGATGGTAGGTTTTAAATTTCATCGGATGTTTTGGAATTCTTAGTCTGGTTCGTAAGATTCGTGAGATTCATCAGATTCCTAAGATTCCTAAGATTCCTAAGATTTCTAAGATTCCTAAGATTCCTAAGATTCCTAAGATTTCTAAGATTCCTAAGAATCCTAAGATTCCTAAGATTCCTAAGATTCCTAAGATTCCTAAGATTCCTAAGATTCCTAAGATTCCTAAGATTCCTAAGATTCCTAAGATTCTTAAGATTCCTAAGATTCCTAAGATTCCTAAGATTTCTAAGATTCCTAAGATTCCTAAGATTCCTAAGATTCCTAAGATTCCTAAGATTCCTAAGATTCCTAAGATTCCTAAGATTCCTAAGATTCCTAAGATTCCTAAGATTCCTAAGATTCCTAAGATTCCTAAGATTCCTAAGATTCCTAAGATTCCTAAGATTCCTAAGATTCCTAAGATTCCTAAGATTCCTAAGATTCCTAAGATTCCTAAGATTCCTAAGATTCCTAAGATTCCTAAGATTCCTAAGATTCCTAAGATTCATAAGATTCATAAGATTCATAAGATTCATAAGATTCATAAGATTCATAAGATTCATAAGATTCATAAGATTCATAAGATTCATAAGATTCATAAGATTCATAAGATTCATAAGATTCATAAGATTCATAAGATTCATAAGATTCATAAGATTCATAAGATTCATAAGATTCATAAGATTCATAAGATTCATAAGATTCATAAGATTCATAAGATTCATAAGATTCATAAGATTCATAAGATTCATAAGATTCATAAGATTCATAAGATTCATAAGATTCATAAAATTCATAAGATTCAAAAGATTCATTCTTATTATGTTTTCTACAGATTAGTTCTCTCTTCGACGTGAATTCGACGCCCGACGAGTCTAAAAGTCGAAGCAACCAGGCGCCCTTCGATCCGATTGAGTTCATTGCCGACCACAAAAATGAACGAGTAAGAAAAATCCCAAACTTCTCCATAGTCGAATATCTCCCAGCTCTCACTCGACTCTCTCGTCGTTTCAGATCCAGAGTTTATTGTACCAAGCGCAAGATCCAGCTTTGCCGGACAAATTGATCGACAAACTGCATGGTTTCGACTCGGCTTGCATAAGGCAACTCATGTGCAAGACATCGCCGATTATTCTCGCGGCCCAGAACTCCCTCCGAAACGGAATCGTCGGTCCCGCATTCGACTTAACTTCGTGGCTTCCAACGCGAGAAAGCTTCGAGGAAAACGCCGACAGCTGCGAGGAGAAACACAACGATTGCAAAGTATTTCCCGAATCGACGTGACCGCCCAATGATCGCAAAACAAACGGCAAAATCTGTAATCGGTAAATCCAATTTATTTCACAACAAAACGTTCGAAAAAAAAAAGAATAATAATAATAATGTATATATATATATTTTTGTTAATTTCGAAGGAACTCCTGTTACGACATTGCTATGCGAAAATATGCATCGATCATAGGACGCACTTTTTAGAGCAGAGCTTTTGACTAGAACTCGTGGAAAAGTGATTTTTAGTGGGGGCCGAAAATAAGGGATCGACGACGCACGCGATTATCTCTAAGCGGAGCTGGTCAGTACTGAAAGTACATGAGTATTTATTTGATATTTAAAGTACGCACTTGAAGTACCAAAATACTTTTCGGTACTTTAATTACTTTTACTAAGTCCCAAGATCAAAGTACTTTACGTACTGTACGTACTTTTACTAAGTCCTAATACCAAAGTACTTTAAGTACTATTACTAAGTACTAAGACCAAGTACTTTTACCAAGTACTTGCTGGACGTAGTACTTAGTACTTTAAGTAATTTTCGGTACTTTGCCCAGCTCTGTCTCTATGGTAGGGGAGACAGGGGCAAAATGGCACAGCGGGGTAAAATGGCACAGTGAGGGCAAAACTCAATTTTCCAATAATTTTTTGATAACCCATTTTGTCCCAGCGACAGATCCGGATTTTCGAACCCGTTTTGCCCCGCGTACCACGATCGTCGCAATCCAAAACGAATAAAAAAAAAAATTGTTGGGACAACAAGAATTTAACATAGAGACAACAAAATATTTTGCTGTGGCAACAAATATTTTGCTGTAGCAGACAAATATTTTTGCTGCCACAACAATAAATTATTAACGATCTACATTTTGTTAGAGAAACAGAACGATTTTTCTCCGCGAAAAGTTATTGGAAAATTGCCTTTTGTATCGTAATCCCGTTTTGCCCCGCTGTGCCATTTTGCCCCGCTCTCCCCTAGTACCAGCGGACAGTTCGACCTCACGTGAGACCTGAGAGAATTGAGAGAGAATTGCGAACACTTCTCGATGGGATAAAAATCTGGAAAAATCAAGCATGTGGAAGGTGCTGAAAAGATTGGATTTGCATAATAATAATTCCAAAATTTTTTTGACAAATTAATGAAGACAAAAATTTCCAACAAATCACGCGGCAAACCTACTTTTTTTAACGAAAATGATTTGTTAATTTTTCTGAACACGTATGAATTTTTTCAGAATTTCGGGTTTTGAAAAAGTCAGGTTTTCTGAAGATTCGTTGAACAATTCTTTTTTTTCATCAACTTGTTGATAACATTTTGCCATTATTATTACGCAAAATTATTCTTTTCATCATCTTTAATGTGCTTGATTTTTTTCAGATTTTTATACCGACCAGAAATGTTTGCAAATCCCTCTCATTAATCGCGACGTAATTAGTTGATTACAAATACCGTAAGTGATAGTCGGAGATTACAGTCGAAAGATTTTTTTTGTTTTTTTTTTTTCGTTTTTAATAATAAATAGACGATTTGTATAATAATCTAAGGACGGTACTACGAATGTCTAAACTACGATAGTAAAATCTCAAATGGGGCAGCTCGTTTACGTATGTAATAATAATCTTTACACTATACTTAAACAGGGATTTGTATAATCTATCCACAATGTCAGTTTTTTTTTTCCTCAATCGGTACAATAATTATTTCGATGCGATTGGTTTTTGGCATTTTTTTTCGTTACGTGTTTAATCTGTTTGTTTTGATCGGTTCTCTAATTAATATATTCAACCTGTTTTACATTATCGCATAATTGTTATTAAGGTAGTCCGAGCGTTAGAGTTCCGCCAAACGTGAGTTTCAGGGAAGAATTCGAACATTTCTCGATGGTATAAAAATCTGGAAAAATCTGAAGTGCTGCAAAAACTGTTTTTATGTAATAATAATTCCAAAATGTTATTGACAAATTAAGGGCAAAAATAATTGTTCGACAAATTACCCGGCAACTCGACTATTTTTTTTTTTTCCACAAAAACGTTTCCTTTATTTTTCTGCATATGTATGAATTTTTTCAGAATTTTTTATAATCTTTGAAAATCGCTTTTTTCTATGTTAAAGCTTTGAAAAAAAACGCAATTCTTAAAGATGAAAAAAAAATTCTGAAAAAATTCACACGTATTCAGAAAAATAAACGAACAATTTTTATGAAGGAAAATATTTAGGTTGCCGCATAATTGGTCGATTATTGATTTTTATCTTCAATTTGTTGATAACAAATTTGAATTATTATTTCACAAAAAAAAAAATCTTCGCACTCGATTTTTGTCAGATTTTTATAGCATCGAGAAGCGTTCGAAATTTTCTCTGAGACTCACTTTTGGCGTGACGTGTACAGTTCGGACCGCCTCAAGTTTTGGCAATCGAGATGTAATAGTAATATATATATATATATGTATATGTATATTTGTATAATTTTTTCGACGAACCTGAGAGTCATCGAGACTTGAAGAATATAGATCGAAACTTTTTTTTTTTCGTTCCCTATAAACGATCTGAAATATATATATATATATATATGTGTGTGTCATATGATCCAAATATATTACATTCGAGAGGTAACAAAAATTAATATCGAAAGTTTTACAGGGACAGCGAATAATATCATTTCGTTAAACGCTCGATCTATATTTACATGAAACAAATTTGTTGTACTCGTTTATCGAATAAATATTAATATATGTGTGTGTATGCATGTGTGTATGTGTATATATATATATCTATATCGTAAGGGGGTATTGAGTATGGAGTGTGTGTTTGAGGTAAAATACACGCTCGACCTGTTTCACAGCTTCGGACAAGTAGGAAAAGAGATCGTCTTTTCAAAAATCACAATAATTAATTGAGAGCCGATAGAGAGGGGAGGGGGATCGGGGCAAAGCGGACCGCTCTTACTAATTGTTTCGCGGCGCATAAAAAAAAAAGTTTCATCTCAATAAGAGGTCAAGGGTCCGTTTTTCCCCTCTCCCCGATAGATAAATTCTTTTTTTTTTCATTAAGTTAGTGTTCGTTGCGCTTTTTGTTTATAATAATAGCTCGAGGCCTTTTCTCGCGTCAACGACAAGTAAATTGAATCTTACGTACGAGTAGGATAACTAAATAATATGTTAACATGCTGGAAAAAAAAAAAAAAAAAAAATCGGGATGATGACTTAGAGAGTCGCTTGGCCGGGACTGATGAGATCCGTGCTCTCGATTCTTGCCTGCCTCAGCCAGTCCCTCATGTGTCTCGTTCTCTCTATGAGACTCGAGGCTCCGCGCTCGACGGTTCCGACGCTCGTCGTGAAACCGCTGTTCGGGCCGTACTGAGCGATTATGTTCTGGGTCGTCGTTGCCGGTGGATGAGCCGCTGTCAACTGCGACAGGATGTTCGACTGGATGTTCGGCGTACCGAATCCTGCTGAATTGAATCATCATTAGCGGTCTTTGAAAGGTTTACGTGTCGCAATATTATTTTGAAATATGAAATGCAATATGATATTTTCATTATCGCCCTTGTATTCATGCCGTAAGTGGGTCGGGGTCGTGTGACTGAGTTCGCACCAGGTAAGGTGAGTTTGAAGTTGCACCGTGTTTTCCTTAAAGAAAACGCGGTGCATCGTCTAAAATTCTAAAATTCTAAAATTCTAAAATTCTAAAATTCTAAAATTCTAAAATTCTAAAATTCTAAAATTCTAAAATTCTAAAATTCTAAAATTCTAAAATTCTAAAATTCTAAAATTCTAAAATTCTAAAATTCTAAAATTCTAAAATTCTAAAATTCTAAAATTCTAAAATTCTAAAATTCTAAAATTCTAAAATTCTAAAATTCTAAAATTCTAAAATTCTAAAATTCTAAAATTCTAAAATTCTAAAATTCTAAAATTCTAAAATTTACCTTGCACGTTGCTCGACTGGGTGGTCAGGTGCTGAAAGGGCAGCCACCCTAGATCGGAATACATGAGCGTGGGTGGCGGAGGAATGTTGTTGTCCTGGCGCTTGTTCAGGACCCCCCAGATCTCGCGTATCTCCGAATTGAGATTCTCAAGGCTGGCTATTATCTCCGTGGACTCTTGATAATGATCCGGTTTATCTGTTGGTCAAATTTTAATATCAGACAAGGCTCAAGGTTGTTAATTGTATGTTTTTTCGTCGACGAACCTATGAAAGTGTCGGTACCGAGATCAGTAGAGCTGAATCCACTGCTCGCACTGGACATGTCGCTCAATGTCATTTCGTCGTTCTTCAACGGAATCGACTCGGTCTCGTTTCTCTTGGCATTCGCGACCCTCTCCAGTGACTGCTCCAAGTGTCTGAGGTAGATTACTTTCTCGCCGAGAAGACTCCTCGTTCGATGCAGGCTGACCTCCATATCGGAGAGCTCACGTTCCTCCTTCGAATAACAAAATCCCATTGAAACCACATATCTTAATTTTACCATCAGTGCGGATGACCTTGAAAAATTCCGCATCTTCGAAAATTGTCTCTGGCAATTTTTAGCTCCCGAATCGTCATCTTGAAAAACAAATTTCGCAGATACCACAGTCTTCAAGGTCATCCGCTCATTCTTCAAGGTCATCCGCTCATTCATCAAGGTCATCCGCTCATTCATCAAGGCTATCCGCGCATTCTTCAAGGTCATCCGCTCATTCATCAAGGCCATCCGCTCATTCTTCAAGGTCATCCGCTCTTTCATCAAGGTCGTCAGCTCATTCTTCAAGGTCATCTACCTGAACCAGTTGTTCCAGGGTGGCCCTGGCGCTTCTTTGCTTCCACGCTCTCTGTCTACTCTGGAAAGCGCTTCTCTGCACCCTCAAAGCTTCCCTAGCTCGCTTCACCGAGTCTCTCTCGACGTGGATACGGTGCCTAAAGAATTCCAACTCCGAGGAAGCGTTCGCCGGAGCTGCAAGAAAATTATCCAATTAATCAGTTTTTCATTATTATTATTATTATTATTATTATTATTATTATTATTATTATTATTATTATTATTATTATTATTATTATTATTATTATTATTATTATTATTATTATTATTATTATTATTATTATTATTATTATTATTATTATTATTATTATTATTATTATTATTATTATTATCGGACTCACATTTGTCCTGGAAAGGATAACGCAGCGTGTAAGCGGTCTCGTTGCTCGGCAGTTGGTCGCCGAGATCCTCGAGCTTCTCGAGCTGTTTCCTGATGTTCTCGACGGGATTGTCGGTGCCGTTGACGTTGTTGTTGTTGTGGGCCTGGACGACGGAGCTCGAGCCCCTTCTCGCGAAGCTCTTCCTCTTGTTCTTGAGGATGTTGGAATTGGCGGTCTCGCTCGCTGTTGTCGCGTCGTCCGATTCAAATTTTGCCGAACTCCTTGACGAGCAGTCGCCGGCACCGACGGAGAGATTGCAACCGGCTGATCTGTGAAATCCCGAGGCCGATCTCTGAGCCCCTTCAGCATCCTCGCCGTGAGCCTGACCGTGATTGCTCGGCTCACCCGCCGTCTGTTGGGTCCTCCCCAATCCCGTGTTCGCGACAGAGTTCGAGCGTGTATTCGTGGGCGAGGCCCTGAAGGTACGAGTTAAGGCCTATAGCCAGACATTAGGGCGAATCGCATGGGCATGAATTCAGTATCTTTACGGTCTCATTTTTTTTTTTTTTTTTTTTTTTTTTTTTTTTTTTTTTTTTTTGGCTCTCATTGGAGTTGTTTGGTCATAATGAAGTTAAGGTAGTACCAGCGGACAGCCTGAGCCCACGTGAGTTCAGAGAGAATTGAGAGAGGAATTGCGAACACTTCTCGATGAGATAAAAATCTGAAAAAAGTCAACCACATGGAAGGTACTGAAAAGATTAATTTTGCATAATAATAATTTCAAAATGTTAACAAATTAACGAAAAAAACAAAAATTTCCCAACAAATCAACCGGCAACCTAAGTTTTTTTTTAAATAAAAACGGTTTGTTAATTTTTCTGAATACGTATGAATTTTTTTTCGGAATTTTGTGTAATTTTTGAAAATCGCGTTTTTTAGTTGATAAAAAAACGTCATTTTCACAAAATTACACAAAATTCTGAAAAAATTCATACGTGTTCAAGAAGATTAACAAATTGTTTTTATACGAACAAAGAGCCGGGGATTTGTTGGATGATTTGTTTTTTTTCATTCGTTTGTTAATAACATTTTTGGAATCATTATTATGCAGAATTAATCTTTTCAACACCTTTCATATGTTTGATTTTTTTTTCAGATTTTTATACCGTCCAGAAGTGTTTGCAATTCCCTCTCATTTCTCTGAAACTTATGCGAAGTGAACACCATTTCGCAAGGACCCACTCAAGGGTCGATCGTGTTAGTTCGATATGTTTCGCGTGAAAATTATTCGGATAATGATTCTAGCGACCGTGAAGATACTACGACAGTGTGGCCAGTATGGTGGTGCGAATATTTTCTTACTATTACTATGTACACTATGTTAATATTAATTACTAACGATTGATAAGAGCCCGTGTGGAAAAATATATTGATTGATCGATAAAAAAAAAAAAAATAATAATTAATATATTTGTATTTAATGTAAATATATTAAATTATGTATATTGTGTATATATGTGGGGCATTTCATTTCATATTTAAAAAAAACGATACAACAATTCTAAAAAAAAAAATTACAAACATTTATTTCAACCGATTACAAATTGTGATGAAATTACGATTTTTTTGTAAGTGGTCGTGATCGTTCGAAACCGGATGGAATTCCTCATACATAAAATCCCCATCTCGTTATATTCACTTCAATATTTTTGTAAATTTTTTCAATATATTTTATTCCCTCGGGATATTTTCGATAGTCTAAGATCTACGAATGAGGAGGAAAGAGAGGTGCGTGAAAAAAAAAATCTAAAAAAAAAAACATGGTGCAATGATGAATGTCTCACGAGAGCGGATGCAAAGAATGAAACTCACTTTTGATCCGACGGATCGGTTCTCTCGGTCCTCGTTCTGGCCGAGGTTGATTTCTCGGTTTCAGAGGTGGTGGTGTTGCCCTCCTTTCTCTTGCTCCTCCTCTCGACGGCAAGTCTGACGTCGTTTTTGAGCTTGGAGTACTTGTCCTTGAGGGTCTTGTACTTGTCCTCGAGGAGACGCTTCTCGCAGCGTATCTTCTCAAAGTCCACGGTGTCCTGACGGGACACCCGGTCGGCCTGCTTCTTGGCCTCCTTGTCCGTATCGCGGGAGAAGTCAGATCTGATCTCCTCCAGCCGCTGCTTGTAGACTTTCCTCGCCAGAGCCTCCTGCAATTTTTTTTTTCGATTTGAACGATCCGTTCATTCGGAAATCAGGAAAATCGCCTTAGGAAGCCTCATGAAAACGAACCATTGGTCACCATTAAGAAAAAAAACCATCGGGATAACGATTGGAATATGTCCACTGGTAAATTGGACAAGCATTTAATTTGGACATTTCACCAATGGGTTGTGTCCTAAATGTTTACATTGCACCGTTAGTTACGCTCCGAACGGTTACCATTCGTCAATGGTCAAAGTAGGAATAGTAACCATTAAAGGTATCGGTGGTTTACCATTCATACCATTCATACCGAATGATTACCACCAATGCACCATTCAGTACACTAGGACCCCGATTTTTCGAACCCCGATTTTGCGAATTGCCCCCACTACACGCCACATATCGATAGCGTGGCTGCGTGGAAGGGGAAACGCTGAGTCGGACCCGACAGTGCCGGCGCTAAGCGTGTGGCCTCTCACGGGCGATTATACGTAACCTTTAAAAGTGAAGGGTAAACGATACGGCACTGTTCACGACGGCGGCCGATGCGCAGAAACCGCATGGGCGGGGCAAGCGCAAGCCTCGAGGTGGGGAGCAGAGATGTGGCGCTGGACCCGTCGCTATTAGAAAAATCGAGGTCCTAGTGTACTAGCACACCATTCACATTCAATGGTAGCCATTCGACGACCAATGGTTCATTTTCATGAGGGAACATCGTCCGAAGATTATGTACTCACGTCCATCCTGAAATCTCTCAGGATCTCCGCCAGGCACTTCTCATGATCCTCCGTTATCTTCGTGACCTTCTCCCTCTGCTCGGTCCTGAGCTCGTTCCTAAGATCATCGAATTCCTTCTCAAGTTCCCTCTTCATAGCCTCGATCCTCTCGGTGTGCTGCCTGCTGACCTCGTGCTCAGCCAGCTTGACGATCCTCTCCTCAGCCAGACCTCTGTCGTGCTCGGTCTGCAGCTTCTCCATCTCCTGATTCCTCAACTCCAGCAGCTCCCGCTTTCTCTGGTCTAGCTCGGTCTTCAGATTCTCGAGTATGTCCTGTCGCTCCTTCTCGTAACATATCTCAAGCTCGTTCCTGACCTTCTTCAGATTCTCCGTTCTCAGCTCGTCCATCTCCTCCGCCAGCTTCTTGATCTCCTCCTTCTCCCTACCCGCCAGCTCCTCCTTGAACTCCTCCAGTCTCTTCTCCAGATCCAGCTCCAGTTGGATCTTCTCCGCCGCGAAGTTGGCCTCCAGTTCTATCCTCGAACGCTCGAGACTCTCCTCCAGCTCCCTCTTCAGCGACGACAACTCCCTCTCCTGCCGCTTGCTCATCACAGTCTTGATCTCCTCAACCTCCCGCGAGGACCTGCCCCGCTCATGACTCACAGCCTCCAGATCGTGTCTCAGCTTCACCATGTGGTAGACCTCGTCCCTCTCCCTCTGCTTGTCCCGCTTCACACGCTGATCAGTTCGCTTCATGTTCTCGAGCATCTTCTCCTTGCTCCTCCGAATCTCGTCCAGCAGGCTGGACCTCGAGTCCTCCTGGATGCTGCTCCTGCCCCCCGTGCTGTCGGTCTCGCTTCTCGAGAAGATGTCGATGTTCCGCACGTTCACGAACTTGTTGCTGGGCGGATCATCCTTGTCGTCCTTCGATTCGTCCTTGATCAGTCGACTGAGATGGTCCTTCTCGGAGACGTTCTCAACAACGAATCTTCGGCCAATGAGCTTCGGAACTCTGGGCGCTTGATCCGTTCCCGATGATTCCCTGGCCTTTTCGCCAGTTGATCCCTCGGGATCTTGATTGGTAGATTCTTGATCCTCGGCACTGGTTTCCTGTCGGGGACTCGATTCCCGAGAGGTTACGGTCTTTGATTCTTTGCCCTTGTCGTCTTTGTCTGCGATGTCGTCGCTGTCGCCGTCTTTGGGCTCGTTGGCGTTCTCCTTCGCGTCATCGTCGCATTCTCCCGCCACCGAGTCCAGATTAGAGAGCCACGAACGCCCCAAGATGCCTGATCCTCCGTTGCGCGGCTGCGAATCGACTCTCCGAAGGCTCTTGTAGAAGGATTCGCTCTTCCTTGATCCAAAGTCCGGTCGCTGATCGGAATCTGACTCAGAATTGTCGGCCGTCTCGTCGGCGTCGTCGTCGAAGCAGGAGAACGTGAATTTGATGTCCTCAGGATCTTTCTCAAGATCGAATCGCACACTCTTCCGTTGTTCCTCGTCGATCGGCCGTTCTTCTGCAATGGCAGACTCATGATTGGGAAGAGGTAATCAACAGAGGAATCATGAAAAAAAAATCAGAGAATCAAGACAACAGGACAATCCATCAACACAATCAATCAATCGATCACGGATGCCCTCGGGTCCTCTACCGATTCAACACAACAAGGAACCCAGCGTGCACTAAACGGTCATCTTTTCGTTTCGTCTGGCAATTGGTTTGATCTGCTTTATATCGTTATCGGGCACTGCAAAAGCGTACGTCAGGAATCCGGCCCCTCAGGATCATTGCTAAGTCCCTAACGAACTTTGAACTGGGTCTGCGTGCGTGTGTGTTTGTTTGTCTTTAAATGAAATCATTCAACGGATCATACAGCGGCTGGTCTGCGCACGAGACCGGAGAGAAGCGTTTGGCGTGCGTCTGCCGATGCTAGGTCACTCACCGTCTTCGGTGGGTTTTTCCCTCAGGATGGACTTGGGTCTTTCGCCGGGAAAGCCGCCAACGCTGTCGCCGCTCGCGAGCGGCGTCATCGCTGTCCGAAAGTCATCGATTCTCGCGGTCTCCTGGCAGGGCGTGTTGTCCCGACTCCTGTTGCTCTTGAGGAACATCGAACCACCGCCACTAAGGGTGAGCTCCTTCTGCTGGCTGAGGTTCCTCGGGTGCTTCTCCTTGTCGAATTTCTCCGGCGGTTGGCGGACCTCCGACCTCGTCAGCGAACTGGCGCTCAGCTTGTCGATGTCGATGACGTTCTCATCGGTGGTGAACCTGCTCGAGAGCTGCTCCCAGTCCTTCTCGTACCTGGGGCTCATGGATTCCGATCTCTTGACGATCTCCTTGAGCCTCGTCTCGACCTCGTCGCTGTCGAGGAGCCGCGGTGTCTCGTAGAACTTGGGGTCTTGGAAGACTATGTTGGTGTAGTCCCGCGAGGCGCGGTCGGTCATCAGGCTGCTGCTCGGGTTGTCCGAACGCGAGGTGTTGTCCGGATGACTTCTACGGTGATGACGATCGAGGCTCGCGTCCTTTCGACGCGTCGTCGGATCGACGACGGGCTTTCGCAGGGGCGCCAGTTTCGTTGGTATCTTCGTCACTGCCGATGGAACCTTCGAAACCTCCTTCGGCAATGTCGCCTCCTCGTGGGACTCCAACTCTTTCGCCGTTGTCTTTGAGTCATCGTCTGCGCATAAATCATTAATTTTTTTTTTTTTTTTTTTTTTTTTTTCTTTTAATCTTAGAGAAGAGTCGGGCTTCCGGGGTTGCGGAGAGAGTCGACGCTCGCTGGAGTGGAGAACTCGCGCTAGCGGGAAGTACCCTAGAGGTCGCGCGGGTGCTCTTTGACGCCCACCCGGTGAGGGAAAAAAAAGCTTCCATCCGAGAGTGGCGACAAGACTACCACTCGAGTGTCGCCCACTACAGCTGCAACCCTCCCATCTACGGCATACATTAGCGAGCTAATCCGGGCGAGATAATATTTTCCCATCCCGGGGCTCGGGCTGGGGCAAAGGTGGTGAATATGGAACACTAAACACTTTGGTCCTGCATCTCGCGTTCCCGGTGGTGGATCGTACTTTGGTGGAGTGGAATGGGTTGGTGGGGGAACAGTGGGACAAAACGGACCACCCGGTCCAACCAAAGTTGACCCAAGTGATTGAGGGGGGTTTATTGATTCACACCAAATACTTTGACTTCCTTGTGAGGCAACGTTAACCTGCATTCCTTTAGTGTGTCTAGACAAAAAAAAAAACATGGGGCAAAATGGACCTTCGTGAGATCGGGGTGAAAATTAATCAATTTTACTTTGGAAACATTTACGACTTGCGCCCCGTATTTTCTTACAGACAAAATATGAATTCTGGATGTGTGGAAGATGATTTGGGGTCAAATGGACCGTTTCAGTTGAACGACGTCTAATCAGCGCCTTTTCCGTACTATACGAGGAACCGATGTAATGCTCCAAAAATGATCATGCTGGTAATCCTAAAAAAAAAAAAATACTTCCTCGCCTATTAGTAAGATCGCGTAGTTAGATTGCGCCCTTATAATCAGAACTAGCCCGTTATTAACAAAATTTAAAAAAAATTGATTTGGGTTAAAATGGACCGTTTCAGCTGAACGACTCCGAATCAGAGCCTTATCTCGACTATACGAGGACCCGATGTGATGCTCCAAAAATGATCATGCTGGTAATCCTAAAAAAAATAAAAAAATACTTCCTCGCCTATTAGTAAGATCGCGTAGTTAGATTGCGGCCTCATAATCAGAACCACCCCCTTATTAACAAAATACAAAAAAAAAAAAATATTTGGGGTAAAATGGACCATTTCAGCTGAACGACGCCTAATCGGAATTTGGATCATGCTGGTAGTAAAAAATAAAAAAATAAAAAAAAATAAAAAAAACAACTTCCTCGCCCGTTAGTTACATTGCGTAGAGGCTTTTCGATGCGTCACATTGCCACAATCGTGTCGCGTACGAAGCGAAAGCACGGAGGCCCCGACGGGCCGATAATTGGGCGTCCCGGCGTGACCGATTGAGCGCCCGTTCGGCCGGGACTTTGACACTTGATAGGAGCCGGCGTCGACGGCGGGGAATCCCCCCGGCTGGATGACTCGGTTAAACAGCGGCGGAGGACCCCGCGATGTACTTCCACTGTCGTTACGCTCGGTTCGCCCGAGCAGCGAGCTCCGGCCGTTCGACACGCCGATGCCTCGTGTGTCCGAGCGTTTCGCACATGTCGCCTTATCGTCGCCCGCCCGCACGCCCGAACGATCGACGAATCGACTCGTCGGATGCGACCGAGCGAGAGCCTCAACTTTGTGGAATCTCGAGCGCGATAGCGGCCTCCAACAGCACGAACGAGACAATTCTCGCTGGCGCTCGGTGTAAAGATCAAAAACGTCAAACGTTATCGAAAGAAAAAGAAAAAAGAAAAAAAAAAAAAAAAAACTTATGCGGCGAACTAATTTAGAGTCAGGTTATCGTCGACTGGAGAGAAAACACAATGCTACGTAAACTGTGGATACGATCGTACGTCATGCGTGGGCAAATGCCGAGCTACATCGGGCCTGGAGAATCCCGCATAGGTCTGGTATTTCCCGTTTTTTTTTTTTGCCGATTTTTCTACACCCTTTTCTAGGTCGTGTATCTTCCACGGTGCTCGCTGTATCGGCACGACGGCTCGACAGACGTGTAGGTTACATCATGGCGTTTCGATTTCACTACCATTGAACTGAAAAATATTGATTTTTGGCAAAGTAGCGCGAGGTTGAAGACCTCGGATCGACCAGACCCATGTTGTATGTCGAAGAGGTGTCTTCGCTGTTTTAGGGTTTAATGGCAGAGCTCGGCCGATACTTCAAGTACTTTCAATAGGTATTGAAGTACCAAGTACTTGAAGTACGAGTTGAAGTACCGGGTATTTCAAGTACAGGTTGAAGTACTAGATATTTGAACGACATATTAGTGTAGCGAGTACTTTAAGCACCTTTTGTGATACCGAGTACTTGGAGTACACATTGAAGTACTAAGAGTTTTGGTAGGTATTGAAGTATCCGAGCACTGAAGTACTGAACTACCTCAACTCTGCGTAGTACTGGAGTGCTGGAGTACAGGGGACCTTAGTATTTGAGTACCGTGGAGTACTTGAGCACCGCGAAGTACCTGAGCACTTCAGTAGCGCGACGTTCTTGAGATCTCGCGTACCGTGAAGTGCCGCAAAGTACTTTTGCACTGAAGTGCCGTAAAGTACTTTTGCACTGAAGTGCCGTAAAGTACTTTTGCACTGAAGTGTCGTATAGTACTTTTGCACTGAAGTGTCGTAAAGTACTTTTGCACTGAAGTGCCGTAAAGTACTTTTGCACGGAAGTTCTGTGAAGTACTTTAGTACTGAAGTGCCGCAAAGTACTTTAGTACTGAAGTGCCGTAAAGTACTTTAATACTGAAGTGCCGTAAACTACTTTAGTGCCGAATTACCGTGAAGTACTTTAGTACCGAAATACCGTGAAGTACTTTAGTACCGAAATACCGTGAAGTACTTGGTGCACGGTGGGACTAAAGGCACCAAGGTACTCTGCGCACCGGATACATGGAGTACTCGATTACATGCATTTTTGAATACTCCAAGTACCCGAGGTATCTGCCAAGCCCTGGTTAGCAGTACAGCCATACCGTGCTTTTCTCTCTTGCATCAATAAAGGAGATCTAAGTAGGTTCAGACAAGAATGTAATGCGAACAAAATTACTTGATTAATACTTGCTCTATCTCATCTTTATTACATATGTATATATATATTTATATATTTTTTTTTTTTTTTACGTTCAAGAATTTTACTAAATTATGTAATACTGTATGTATGGAATTACTTCGTACCGAGACTGAGCTGACGATTGGCAGCCCCGTTTCTCGCACGCTCGACGAGCTCCCGATTCCGTGCGTCGAGCGGGTGCTCCCAGGTGGTCGTTCTCGTGCTCGCCTGGTAGTAGTACCACGCACCGGTCGCCTCGTCGAGGCAAGGGCTCCAACCCTTCGGCAGCGGGGCCATCAGACCCTCGCGGGCGAGATCGAGAAGGTGCGGTTCCGAGTCCGGGTCGATCCCCAGGCGTCTCGCGTAATCGAGAACCTCTGTAAACACAAGCATCGATCCCCACCGCGGGCGGGGAAACATGGTTTCAGTAAACTGGATCAACGACCGCCCACTCCACGCGAGCTCCCGGTATGACCTCAATTTTTTTTTCGTTTCGCACCGCCGTGCCGGTGAATTATCGCGGAGCCGACTGGGGCAGTACGGGGCGAAATGGACCCGCGCTCGAGATGGGACATTTTTTTCGGTGGTCCGTTTTGCCCCCCTCTCCTGCCTGACCCTCTCACAGGCCAATGGGAGTACTGCGAATTGTCGTCGTACCGGGGAATTATCGCGGAGCCGATTGGGGCAGTGCGGGGAAAAATGGACCCGCGTTCGAGATGGGACATTTTTTTCGGTGGTCCGTTTTGCCCCCCCCCTTCCCTGGATGACCCTGACACGGGCCAATGAGAGTCCTACGTTGGCGGGTGATTGAAGATTACTGCTTAGAAGCGGAAGGGCGCAGCGCGGACCGGTTTACGTCTAAAATGGACCAGGATACGCCCCTCTGCTTATCGGCGGTCGGTAAAACAGGGTGTCGTTGGAAATTAAAGATATGAGGTAGGAAATGAGTCGATGTTTTTTCTTATTTTGCCTCGTCATCGTCAAAGCCTCGTCACTGACAGCGAAATAATTCATGCATCTCGTCTCGAGCCCGAGATAACACCGAGGCGCGCGTTGGGAATCCAGGAGGGTCGAGCGTACTATAAAAGAAGTCGAGGCCTGGCTCGTCGAGCCGTGATTAAAAATTCCATCAAGGCGGCCTCGGACAGGTGCTCGCTCGGCGCATGGGGGTGCAGCGTCGGGAAACGCACAACGGACGTGCGGCCAACGGCGATACCAACAGCTGTCCCTCGTGGATAAAGGCTCCGAACCAACTGCGCGCCCCTGCGACGGGTGCTTTGGGTGCAAAAGTGCGTATACGAGGATACCGGACTGTCCTACGAAATCGACGATGTACAATCTTTGGTAACATTTTTTTTTTAAGGTGGGCTTTGTTTGTAAGGGAGAGTGGGGTAAAGTGGACCACCGAGCGATTAAGGGAGTTTTGTATATTTAAAGGACGTTTTTTTTTTTTTGACAGAATCAATTTGCTATATTTGGTGCTTCTGGGGGAAATAAAAATGATGCAGGGCAAAATGGACCTTGCGGCGATTTTGATGAAAATCAATCGATTTTAATTCCGAACGAAACAATTCGAGACTAACGGATTGTTTTTTTTTTTTTTTTTTAATTAGGGGAGAGTGGGGCAAATTGGACCGGACTGTTCTACGAAATCGACGATGTAAAATCTTTGGTAACATTTTCTATTTTAACGTGTGTTTTATTTGTAAGGGCGAGTGGGGTAAAATGGACCAGCGAAGTGATTAAGGGAGTTTTATCGATTTAAAGGACATCTTTATTTTTAAGACAGAAGCAATTTGCTGTATTTATTTAATGCATCTGAGGTAAATAAAAATGATGCGGGGCAAAATGAACCATGCAGCGATTTTCATGAAAATTAATCGATTTTCAATTTACCGGGCTGTTTTCTTTTCGTTAATTAGGAGAGAGTGGGGCAAATTGGACCAGTCAAGCGATCGCGAGATTTTCATCGAATCTGCAAGACATATTTTGAGGTTTCATTCGCCTAATGCACAAAATTAATTTCCGGATCTCCGTCTGGACAAAATGGAAATTATACGGGGCAAAATGGACTGTCCAGCGATTGCAGCAAAAAATTTTTGAAAAATTCAAATTTTCCACCGAAAAAAAAAAAAATTTCCAACTCGCAGGCTCTCAATTATTCCCAGGATAAAATATCAATTTTCGAAATATGAAAATATGACAACGGGGCAAAATGGACCGCCCCAGTTCGGCGATATTTCAGACAGCCTAGAAGTTGCAATTTTCAAATAAAATTTCATTTTATTTCCCAAGTGGTCCATTTTGCCCCAGGTGGTCCATTTGCCCCTCTACCCTGTACGACATCCAAAAAAAAAAAAAATATGGCTGCGAACTTTTCCATCCGCTCCGTCAAAACCGCACGGGACGAACCTTTTCCGGGCCGCACGCGGAAAACGCGAGATCCCCGTCTAACGCGCGCCGAGACGACAAAATTTTCGCCGCACTGCGGACCCTATTGATTTTCACCCTGCAGAACGGCGCGAGCACGCTGCCACCGAGACCAACCCGCCGCGCTCTCGTGGACAGCCTCGCGATGTAAATAAACAAGAAAACCTCGACGCAGCGATTCAAACGATTCCGAAAAAAGGGTTGTTTTTTTTTGGTTCCATATTAACCTCAAAAATCGGGGGAGTTCAGACGGGGGGCTCGATGGATCTCACCTGGGAATGCAAGCCAATGTCACAGCCAAAGTGATTATATTAATTAAAAAAAAATAATAAGAAAGCCCGAAAAAGGGTTGTTTTTTTTTGGTTCCATATTAGGCTCAAAAATCGGGGCGGTTCAGCCGGGGAGCTCGGTGGATCTCACCGGGGAGCTCAAACCAATGTCACAGCCAAAGTGATTATATGAATAAAAAAAAATAATACAAAAGCCCGAAAAAGGGTTGTTTTTTTTTGGTTCCATATTAACCCCAAAAATCGGGGTGCTTTAGCCGCGGAGCTCGGTGGACCTCACCTGGGGACGCACACCAATGTCACAGCCAAAGTGATTATATGAATAAATATATATATATACAAAAAAATAAAATAAGCCCGAAAAAGGGTTGTTTTTTTTTGGGTCCATATTAACCTCAGAAATCGAAGCGTTTCAGCCGCGGAGCTCGGTGGATCTCACCTGGGAGCGCAAACCAATGTCACAGCCAAAGTGATTATATGAATTTAAAAAAAAATCAAAAAAGGGTTGTTTTTTTTAGTTACAAACATTAGCCTCAAAAATCGGGGCAGTTCAGCCGGAGAGCTCGATGGATCTCATCTAGGAGCGCTAACCAATCTCAGTTTTTCTATTACTGCCAAACTGATTATATGAATAGAATTTTTTTTTAAATTATACAAAAGCCCGAAAAAGGGTTTTTTTTTTTGTTCCATATTAGCCTCAAAAATCGGGGCAGTTCAGCTGCGCGGCTCGATGGATCTCACCCAGGAGCCCTTACCAATCCCACAGTCTTCCATTACTGCCAAATTGATTTTATGAATTAAAAAAAAATAAAATAAAAAAAAACCGAAAAAAGGGTTGCTTTTCTTTGGTTCCACCTTAGTCTCAAAAACCGAGGCAGTTCAGACGCGGAGCTCGATGGATCTCACCTAGGAGCCCTAACCAATTGCACACTCTTCCATTACTGCCAAATTGATTATATGAATATAAAAAATAAAATAAAAAAAAATAAACCAAAAAAAAGGGTTGCTTTTTTTGGTTCCACCTCAGCCTCAAAAATCCGGACAGTTCAGCCACGCAGCTCGATGGATATCACCTAGGAGCCCTGACCAATCCCACAGTCTTCCCTCACTGCCAAATTGATTACAAGAAATAAACAAAAATTACAAACCCCGAAAAAAAGGTTTTTTTTTTGGTTCCCCATTAGCCTCAAAAATCGGAGCAATGCAGCCGCGGAGCTCGATGGATCTTACCCGGGAGCGCCCGGCTAACGTCACTAATCTCAAAATTATTACACGAGTCTCAAAAAAAAAGTCCAATCCCCTGTTCTGGCAAATTTCAACGCGAAGGCGAAAATTACACTTGGCACGTATACAAATTTACGCCATCGCCGATGACAGGCGCGAGCCGCGTTGGTTGCGACAATTCCGCACATAACCGGCCAGACGATGGTTTAATTATAAAAAAAAAAAAAAATTAAAAATAAAAATTTCTCACCTTCGTTAGACGGATGCGAGGCCTCGTCGAAGACCTCCCTGCAGACAATTACAGCTCCGCTGTCCTGGGAGATACTCATTTTTTTTTCTATTTTTTTTTGTCTCACACTCACACGAAAAAAGCCCACGCGGCTCGAATTTTCTAAGCCTCCTTACATCATCGTGTCGACGCTGTAATTTCCGTGACGCGAAAAACGCACGGTTGATTTACGCACAACTGTCATTATTATTATAGGCGATCGTTTGGTAGAAGCCGCGGTTGCGCGCGGCGCCCGAACTCCTCGACGGTCAATGTCGAATTCAACCTCCCGAGAGTCGCCCGACGGAGTATCCGGGGGTGTTGATAGCGCTGACTGCGCGACAGCGAGAGAGCGAAACAATTGACGCGAGCCGTGCGCGTTGGCCAGTTGGCGATTAATCTGCGGTCGGTAAGTATGGAATCTTCCGCACCATCGGGGTCAGCTGGAAAAACGTGTTTTCTTCTTTACCGACAGTTGGTAATAGCGAACTCTAACCCACCGGCTGTTGGTAATAGCGAGCTGTAATTTATTGACCGTTGGTAGTGACGATTTCTTCTTTATCGACTGATGGTAAGGTAGATTTCGGGATAAATTGTCGGCGAGGGTGATACAGGAAGATTCCTGCAGGGGCGGAAGGTACGAGGTGATTGTACGAGATGGAGCGGGATTCGTAAATAATCTTAGGTTTTTTTTGCTCGTCTCGGAGCGGTGGATTTTTTTTTGTATGATGTTTGAGGTAAAATTTTTTAAAAATCTAAATCGACTAGATTAAGTTTTTGTTGCACGTTTAGGAATGTGGGAATTCGAGGTGCAAGGAATTCGAAAATTAATAAAATTGATATAGAGGGAGATTATGAACCGATGATTTTGTGCACATTATTTGATGACGATGCTGTTTGCGATTTATAGATAGAGAAGGTACGAATGGTTATCGATTTAGCTGTTTGGCGTGAAGTTTGAGTATATTGGGACGATCCATCCAGAAAAATATGTATTATATTTATAAATATATTTTTTTTTTTTTTGGGAGAAAAAGATCACGGGCGCTATATGAATTTTTAGTGAACTTCGAGTATAGGCGAATCAAACTTTTTGAATAAAAAAAATAAAAATTTCTATACTTTTTGCGGTAAAAAAAATCAAGGGAGGAATATGAATTTTTAATGACATGCAAGTATATTTGGGCGAATGACACCTAGAAAATATTTTCGGTTCTCTTTTGTATCATTTTTGCGATAAAAAAAATCGAGGGCGCTATATGAACTTTTAATGAAGTTAGAATATGAACTTAGGCGAATCACACCCAGAATTTTTTTTTTTAATATAATTTTTACGGTAAAAGAATCGAGGGCGCTATATGAATTTTTTATGCAGTTCGAGTATACTTGGGCGAACGAGACCCAAAAAAATAATTGACTTGACCGTCGTCCCGCAAATAAATATTTTTGTTTAAAATAAATATTTATGTAATTCAAATAAATATTTATTTTATATAAATAAATATTTATGCAATTCAAATAAATATAAATTTGCGTTGCGCCACTCGAATAAATTATTTTTCCGTACGCGCGTTTCTCCGCCGATTATATTTTCGCGATACGGAGAGTTCGCGCTTCCGGGTAGATTACCGAATGCCGGGCGGCCCCTTTCGGCGATTGGAAATCGACGTATTAAAAATAATAATGATCGATATTTTAACGTATGATCGACGACGAGGAAAATAAAAATTTCCCCGCCCTCGTAGTGCCGAGGAGGTCGAGAAAAAAAATCTTCTCGTTATAAGACGGCACTGTCGGGAGTGTACGATTGAGGGGCTCGAAATTCGCGGTGACCGAGGGCGCGCGAACGCGAAAATTAAATGATAATGATATCGCCGGTGCCGCGCGAGCGAACGATCGGATTTACTTGCGACCACAATTTTTTTTTTTTTAATTTTTTTTTTACTCTTCACCGCGTCTCTTATTATTTTGACGTTTGTTTATTTATTTCCGCCTCAGTGCCGAGGGTAAAATTGTATTCCTCGTTAAGCGCGATTCCTCGTCTCGCCGCAGTTTTTCGTCGCGCCGCCGATTGAAATACCGTACGTTTTTTTTTTAATTTTTTTTTTTTTCTATTTTTCGACTCGCACTAGCCGCGCCGAATCAAATCGTTAAGGAATCTCCCGCCCATTTGCCAGGCTAATGGCCGCAGCCTTGTTATTCACAGTTCCCGTTCCACGACGTTCCCGCGATCCGCCGCTTATCCGCAAGAAAAAAAAAAAAAAAAAAAAAAAAAATCAACCTGAAGAGCGAGCTCGACCGCGACTTCGTCCCGACTGTAATCAAACTAGACCGGTTCGCGCGCGAACGCGAGGACAGTCGCGAATCCTAGCCAAGAATAAATGTTTTATGCATTGAAAAAAAAAAATTGTATTGTCGGGAGAACGCTGACAAGCGTTGAAGATAGGGAAAGGTTTTGCCACATTGCTTTTTCGTCAAAACACTTCTAGGTCGTAATCGTGTTCCCTGATTGTAATTCTAAGGCCCCTACGTGGTCTTTGCAGGGCCTTGTAAGGCCCGATGTGACGCTCGACAATGTTTACTCAGATTGTTCCTCGAGCGTTCCACCCAAAATGCTAGTCTTATCTTGGGCCCCAATAATGTCTCGTTAAGGCCTCGGGGCCTGATAAGGCCCCGAAAAGGTATTTGCAGGGCCTCATAAGGACCGACGTACCGCTCTAAAATAGCCACTCCGCTTGTTTCCTGTTAACCATTTTGAAGCCTTAAACCAGACCCTGATAACACCTGGACAGGGCCTGATGAGGCCCCAACAAGGTCTTTGCACGGTCTTATAAGGCCCGGTGTAGCGGCCCAAAATGTTTGCCCAGGTTGATCCCCGAGCGTTCCACCCAAAATGTTAGAGAGCTGCCATGGATCCTGACAATGTCCGGGTAAGGTCACGGGGCCTGATAAGGCCCCGAAAAGGCATTTGCAGGGCCTTATAACGACCGACGTACCGCTCTAAAATAGCTACTTCACTTGTTTCCTACAAAAAATGTTGAAGCCTTACACCAGACCCTGATAAAGTCTAAGCGGGGCCTGATGAGGCCCCGATAAGGTCTTCGCAGGGCCTTATAAGGCCTGATGTAACGGTCCACAATGTTAACGCAGGTTGTTCCCCGAGCGTTCCACCCAAAATGATAGTCTTATATTGGGCCCCAATAATGTCTCGGGAAAGCCTCGGGGCCTGATAAGGCACCGAAAAGGTATTTACAGAGCCTTATAAGGACCGACGTACCGCTCTAATAAGGACCGACTCCGCTTGCTCCTTACTAAAAATGTTGAAGCCTTAAACCAGACCAATGAGGCCCCGAGAAGGCTTTCGCAGAGCCTTGTAAGGCCCAATGCAGCGCTCAAAAATTTCAAACTCGGCTCCCAGCTAGAAATTTGTTTAGCTGTACATCAGGCTCTGATAACGTCCGGAAACGACCTCATAAGGCCCCGACAAGTCCCGAACGGGGCCTCATAATCAGTCCCCTCTCTCACAACGATTTCCTCGCAGCCTAATCGGCAGACTGTCATCCTTCCCGCACGATCGAATCTCCCAAATTTCCCTCACCCTTTTCAAAACGCCCCTCGCAATGAAATAAGGCCCATAAACACACCACCGACGAAACGACACATAAAAAGGAACGGAACGAAATTTAAAAAAAATCACAATCCGTTACACAAATGCAAAGGACCGGCAGGACCAGTGGAGCCAGCGAGCGGCTGACAAAAAAAAAAACGTTCTCACCATCCCTGACGATTCTATTGGTTGTTAAGGCCCCGTCTCTCGAGCGGGTTTCACGTCGCGCGGCGTTCTCGCCCTCCTAATCTACCGCTAACGACCTAACGACGTTACCTTGTTAAATAAATGTCACGGGACGTTCGGTCAACAGGGGCGAGAGCCGGTGAGAGACTGCGAGGGAAAAATAAAGGGAGGCCAAAAAAAAAAGGTGGAGGGTTGGCCAGAGATAGAATGGAGAGAGCGTCGGCCGGCAAATCTCTCCGGCGCGCTTGAAAAGCCAAACCCACCCCTGAAAAGTGGGCCAACGTTCGCACGAATCAAAATGGCGGCCACTATTCGCTAAAACTTCCCCCTCCCCCCGACCCCACCCCCCCCCCCCCCCCCCCCCCACCCCGCCCCTTGCATGCGTCTGCCTACCCGGCGGGAGAACGAATAATGACGAAATATGAATTGAAACATTTAAAAAAAGAGGGTCGGGGGGGGGGGGGGCACGAGGCGTAAGAGACATTGTTCGGGAATTCCGTGCGACCGGGCGAACTGTCGTTTGGTGGTGAGGAGAGGGGGGGGGAGATCGTTGGTCTGACATTCTTTACATTGTAACCGTTTTGATTGAGGGACCGGAGTTAAAGAAGGGCAGCCGGCTGTCGTGGGCCCGGACCAGCCGGGGGGCAGCGGGGCAATATGGGACGGTGGGGCAAAATGGGACAAGAGGGGGAGACTCAATCTTTGAGGGGGGTTTTTGGATGTCCCGTTTTCGGGCGATGGTAGGGACGGGTTTTCAAAGCCGTTTTGCCCCACTTGCACTCAAAAAAATTATTTATTCGATCGGGCGTCCAGGAAATAAATATTGATTTGGTTTAAAAACACTTTATTCGATTTAAATGAATATTTATTTGATTAGAGTGAATATTTATTTTGATTAGAGTGAATATTTATTTTGATTCAAATGAATATTTATTTTGATTAAATAAATAATTATTTGCACGGCGTCTGTCAAATGAATAATTGTTCCGCGTACGTCGAGCGACACGGTCAGAATGCGACAATTTTTTATCGACGATTAAAAATTCGAGATCCGACCTTTTTTCAATCCTCGGGGAGAAATACAGCGGGTGTTCCATTTTGCCCCCCCCCCCCCCCCCCCATTGTCAACGGCGAACCTCGATTTTTCGTTGCACGCCCTCAATCGAAATCGCGTCGATTCTCTGCAGCGGTTTTCGTTCTCAAGGCCTAAAGTGGCAAAGAAAAGCGCGCCATTCCGACGCACGAGGCGAGAAAACCGGACGAGTCGCTTTCGGATCACCGGTAAATATTTGTTGGTCCATCGATTCAAACTCTTTGGAGATGCGACTCGACTGTGGTTTTATTGGATGAAAAATGTTTCAGAATTTTTTTTTTTTTTTTTTAAGGAAGACATGCATGATTTTTTATTGCACCGATTTCGGGTCGATTTTGACCTCCCACGGCACTTGCCGGGTCGTTTTGCCCAACTTTCGACCAACATCGGTCCGAGCCGAAGGTTATACATGTCTTACCGAAGGTAAGACAATAGACAAACGGGCAGCCAACATCAATACGACTAAGTTCGGATTCGAATGAAATGTGTATTGTCCGTGAGGACAATTGTCTGTATACACGTCACTTGAGTCGAGAGCCATCGATTGCAATAACATCGGAAATAGAGTAATGCTCGAAGTGGATAAATGACCTGTGGCGCAAGAAGAAGTATACTTTAATCGGGTAAATAATTTATACAATTTTGGAGCGGTACGTCGGATACGTATGAGATCCGAAAATGGCTGATAAAGTCCTGATAAAGTCCTGACAAGGCCCCGATAAGTTGTGATAATGTCCCGACAGGCCCCTTACAAGGCCTTATTGGGCCTTAATTAGGCCCTAATTAGGCCCTCTCAAGGTCCTAATTAGGCCCTCTCAAGGTCCTAATTAGGCCGTGACAAAGTCCTAATTAGGCCCTGACAAGATCCTGATAAGGCCCCGCCAATATCCTGATACGGCCCTGCCAATATCCTGATAAGACCCTGACAATATCCTGATAAGGCCCTGCCAATATCCTGACAAGGCCCTGATAATGCCTCGCCAATA
>OY294026.1:952841-1002691 GCA_958510785.1 Exephanes ischioxanthus | reverse complement strand
TATTCGCGCCGGGGACCCGCGCGCTTCGGGCGGAAATGCGATTATCGAATTTAAATATTTAAATCGCTTTACCGGTAGGGCCCGAGCCGGCTCGTGGAAAAACTATGGAGGAACCCCCGTGAATGACGACTAAATAAACGTCACTAACGAGCTGAATCAAGCGATTTTGCCATCGTCGACGGAGCACCGACTTCTCGGGTTCGTCTTTTTTTTTTTTTTGCGCAAGGAATTTGCATGAATTTATGTAATCGGGATTTGCCATGTTCGCGGTTCGCGTCCTTTGGCATCGTGCGGGGAAGATCTCGCAAAATTTACCCGCCCGGGAATCCTCGCGGGCGCGGAGGAATGGTCTCGACGGGACGATGTTGTTTCCGCGAATTAGGGGAGAAGCCGGCGAAACGGAGGCTCCCAGGAGTCGCGAGGAGGCCTGGGATACGAATTGACTGTTCGTCAACGGACAATTAAATTTGCAATGATTGTTCGGGGCTTCCGAGAAAAATTGGAGTTCGGGAGAGAATGAGGTGAGAGACCGTCAATGGGAGATACTTCGTTGATTCGTCCTGAATCAGGAGGCAGCCGATTGGCCCCGGTGTGCTCATAATGCCCCGGAGCCCATTTTGCCCCAGCTTCTCAGAGTGTTAAGATACTTCAGTTAATGCGAAATGACTGAAGGGAGACTTCTGATTGGAGTGTCCTTAAGAAGCGTCTACTAAGTCTCTCCCCGGGAGATTTTGGATAATCAGAGGCTGGGATAGCTCTTGGGGAGCCTGGGACAGATCCTGAGAAGGTTTAGGCAGGGGATTGACAACGGTCAGCGCTTGGACGGCTCTTGGGTGGACTTTGACTCGGTTTGGACTTAATGGCGCCTGGGACGGCTCCTGAATAATTGGCGCCTGGGATGGCTCCTGAATAATTGGCGCCTGGGACGGCTCCTGAATAATTGGCGTCTGGGACGGCTCCTGAATAATTGGCGCCTGGGACGGCTCCTGAATAATTGGAGCCTGGGACGGCTCCTGAGAAACAACCTCAATGGGATTTAAGATAATCAGAGCCTGGGATACCTCGTGGGTAGACTTTGACTCGGCACGGACTTGGACGATTTTGCCTAGAGGGCATTTACAGTAATCTGCGCCTGGGATGGCTCCTCGTGAGACTAACCTCAAAGAGACAGATTAAACAGGCCTCAAGTATCTTAGCGGGAATTAGAATAATTAGAGCCTGGGGTGGTTCTCCGGGAGACTTTGACCCACGATCACTTGGAATAATCAGAGTTTAGGAATGCGTTTGGAAATACTTTGATTCGGGAGCAATCATATCAATCAGGGCCTGGGCTAGCTCTCACAATTATCCGAGCCTGGGATGGTTCTCGGGGAGACTTTGACCCAGGATGATCTGGAATGATCGAGGCCTGGGATGGCCCAAGGGAATAGACTTCCATCCGGGAGGACTTATAATAATCAGGGCCTGGGATAGCTCTTAGAATAATCCGCATCTGGCTAGTGGTCTGGGATGGTTCTCGGGGAGATTTTGACCCAGGATGATGAAAGATGATCAGAGTCCGGGATGGTCCTAGAAAAGACTTTGATCCGGTAGGACGTACAATAATTAGAGGCTGGGACAGTTCCTGAAAAGAACTTGTGCCTGGGATGGCTAAGAACTTGCGCCTGGGATGGCTAAGAAGTTTTAGCCCGGAACGACTTGCAATAATCAACGCCTGGGACAATTCTTGGGTGGATCAACCTTGCGACTTTGGGGTGGTCTGATCATTCTAGGTCTTAGGGGTGGCCCTAGAATAATCTTTGCATGCAATGTCACTGAATGTCCCAATGTCCCATCTCTCCGTGAGCACATTCGGTCCGACCTCTCCGAAGTCCCGTTCACTCCAGAGAACCGCGAGTTGGCAGTTTCCGGTCGACGTGCGAGATAAGAAGCGTCTCGGGCGCTCATCCTTAGGGCGCCGCCCCCCTCCGAAGTCCCCGCACTGGCGAACGCTCAATTATATTTTAGCCCCCGCTAGACGGCGCAAAGAGATGAAACCCTCCGATGGAAGAGATGCAGCTGCGAAGCGAGAGCAATGGAGCTCAATGCACGCGCCGGCAGAGACTGGCGGATAATGCGGAGTGCTTTGCTCATAGTCGTCGCTCCGGAGGCGACTTCCACAGCCAACGAGGAGAGAAACCCAGCCTCGAGGGAACTCGCAACCCAGCAGTGGGTTGGGGCGAAGAGAACCATTAGTAGAAAAATGTTTTCCAAAGGGCTCGAGTGCCCCCGCGCACGGTCTCTCCCGCGCTACCATCAACATCTCCGAGCCTCAATAGCGGAGCGTGTAAACCCTTTAGGGTTGCGACAACTACCAGCCCAGCGATAAACGATTTACGAGCTCTCGCCGATTGAAACCTTAATGACAAAATGGCGTCTTCGCCGTTTCGCTACCACCCCTCCCGCCCCCCCCTACGAACGGAAGCAAACCCTGAACCGGAGGAATGGCCATCCGGATTCAAAGCCGCTCATCGTCGAAAAATAATAAGGGGGGTCATTTTTTTTCCTCTTTCTTGATTCTTACGTCTCTTTATTGATCAACGGAAAATATGAAGATGGAGTGTGTGGCCATTTTGAAGGGGTTTCCGATGTCTTCCCTCATTCGGCTGAATGCTGCGGCCCGGGTAGGTTGAGTCGGAGGAGCCGCGATACAACGGAAAAGATGGAGTGGTTGATGCGTGTGTTGGTATAGAAATCCGGATTCAAAGACGCTCATCGTCAAAAAATCATAAGGGGGATCATTTTTTTTTACACCCCTGACAACAAATCCTGAACCGGAGGAATGGCCATCCGGATTCAAAGCCGCTCATCGACGGAAAATAATAAGGGGGGTCATTTTTTTCCTCTTTCTTGATTCTTACCTCTCTTTATTGATCAACGGAAAATATGAAGATGGAGTGTGTGGCCATTTTGAAGGGGTTTCCGATGTCCTCCCTCATTCGGCTGAATGCTGCGGCCCGGGTAGGTTGAGTCGGAGGAGCCGCGATACAACGGAAAAGATGGAGTGGTTGATGCGTGTGTTGGTATAGAAATCCGGATTCAAAGACGCTCATCGTCAAAAAAAAAAAATAATAAGGGAGATCATTTTTTTTCCTGCTTTTTGATTCTTACCTCTCTTCATTAATCAACGGAAAACATAAGGGTGGACCGTGTGGCCATTTTGAAGGGGTTCCCGATGCCTTCCCTCATCTGGCTGAATGCTGCGGGCCGGCGCGTTGATTCGGAGGAGCCGCGATACAACGGAAAAGATGGGGTGGTTGATGCGTGTATTGGAACAGAAATCCGGATTCAAAGCCGCTCATCGTCAAAAAATCATAAGGGGGGTCATTTTTTTTTCCTCTTTCTTGATTCTTACCTCTCTTTATTGATCAACGGAAAATATGAAGATGGAGTGTGTGGCCATTTTGAAGGGGTTTCCGATGTCTTCCCTCATCTGGCTGAATGCTGCGGGCCGGTGCGTCGAGTCGGAGGAGCGGATGGAGACCCAACGGAAGAGATGGGGTGGTCCGCGTGAGTGTTGGCGACGTGTTGGTGGTGTGCGGTGGGTCCTCGGTGGTGTGTCGGTGATAGTTAGGCGGGGGGCAGGGGGTAAAAAAAGGGGGGCAGGGGTTTTAAAGCCGTCATCATCAGCGGTACCAGCGGAGCGAGGAATGAAGAGGAGTGAAAGGAGCGGAAGAGTGATAGATACCATTATCCGGAGTCCCTTCTCGTATCCTCGCGCCCTATTCCGCATGCTCCGAGAATAATAATGCGTAAAACACTGTGTAAAAAGCCCCGAAGACTGGCTCGCCTCAGTGTCTGGTTTCGGTCCCTCGAGCCGCCGACCGGTCTAGCACCGCGCATTATAATGACGGGTGACTTAACATATGCGCATAAATCCATTATTGAAATTTCACCCCCCCCCCCCTCCCACCCCCCCTCCACCCAGCGCCCCTCAAGGGCTTTGTGCCGCGAGCCGCCGATCGCTGAAATGCTCCGCGTTTTGTGCGCAAAACGGCCGACATTTTTCATCTCGGGCACACGCGAGTCCGCTGCGCTGAGCCGTACATATGGAGAACCTGGGGCGATCGCGGTGAGTCGTTCTCCCGACCGAAGACCTCGGCATATGGCATTAAAATAAAATAATAATAATTTTTTAAGAGAAATAATAATAGTAATTAAGAGATATATAATAATAATAGTAACATTTTTTTTTTTATGAAACGGGAGAATAATTGTAATTTATTCGCCTGTTTTTGTTAAGGTTTGGTTGAGAGCGATGAAGCATGAGGCGATAGTCTGAATGACGAGGAACGGGAAGCTCGTGATGCAATCTTTCTGATAATTGTTTTTTTTTTAAGTTGATAAACGCGGCTCGATTTTTTTTTTTAATTTACGTGACACTCCGACTTTACTGCGGAAAAAAATGTACCGAGAAAGCGCACGAAAAATTACGTGCGCGCCCGATTTTTTATTTATTTTTTTTTTTTTGTGAAAGAGAAAAGGAAAATGGGATGATAATAATAATTTATTCTACTCAGACTCTACATGAAAATAAAAGAGATGGATTCTTGAAAAAAAAAAAAATGTTGAAGCTCAATTTTTAGTTCCTGGAAAAGAAAATTTCCATGAAGTCTGTTCACTTAAATCTCCGTCACATTTTCCAACGGAAAATAAATAGATCTTACGTTTTCGAATGCGCCTTTCCATGTGTCGGAAAATGGACCATCTTTCCTCGCACGGATCCAATTCTCCGCGTTAACGACGGGGGATTCTTCTCGGTCAATTTTCTTCCCAAAGAGAAAATCAACGTGAAAAAAAGCGTAACAAATTCTTGTTCTTCTGCTTAAAAAATAAAAATAAAATGAAAATAATAATCGCCCATCCATTATTAATTCGTAACAATTGGGTTTGTTTTTTGTTCCAGAATAATAAAATTATACTCGAGATCCGTTCCTTCGAACCTCCGTTAAACTTTCCATCGCAGAATAAAAACATCTCGCCTTTCCACATGTCGGGCCGCTCGATGTCCTCCCCGCGCAAAGAAGCGACATGAAAATAAATCTTTTAACAAATCTTTAACAAAAGAGTCCGTTTATTATTTCACGATAATTGCGATTTTCTGTTTCAAAAATAGTGACAAATTTTACCTCAAAGTTAAGAATTCTCTCCGTTCATAAAAAAAAAAAATCCTCAAAAAAAGGGCCAACACATTATTTCCCAATAACTGTGATTCTTACCATTAAAAAAATGCATACAGCGACTCGTTCCGTTGAGTCTCCGTAAGAATGTCGACCTCAAAATTAACAATTCGTTCCTTTCATAAAAAAAAAAAAATCCTAGAAAAGGACAATGCATTATCTCATTTTAAAAAAGTTCTTAAAAAAAAGTCCATCCATTATTTCACAATAACTGCGATTTTTGATATGACAAATAGAAAACGTCACACGAGGCCCTTTCCGTCGAGTCTCCGTACAAAATTCCACCTCAAAATAAAAAAATCTCTTTCCCACATTGCGCACGGTAAAAAATAATTTCGAAAAATTGAAATACGCAAATAATTTTGTTAAAGAAGTAATAAACTCTTCTCTTCAGGTTTCAACATACAAAACTGCCCTTTTATGTCCCGTCTCATTGAAAATTTCACTTTGTACTTTTGTTTGTAAAACTAGAGCCGGATCGCGCGATCGCAAAATTAAAAAAATAAAAATAATATATATACGTATATAATAATAATAATATAATATAATCGAATTTTTTTTTTATGTGACAGCTGTCACGTTTCGCTAAAAGTTGCTTTCCTACACGATGAAAAAAAAAAAAAAATTGTTGGGACAATAAGAATTTTGTTACCACAACTCATTTACCTGGTTAACATAGGGACAACAAAATATTTTGCTGTAGCAGCCAAATATTCTTGCTGCCACAACAATAAATTATTAACGATCTACATTTTGTTAGAGAGCCGATTAGCGAGCTGATGATATTTATTTATTTATTTATTTACGGGACATGCCCTCTTACATAAGAAATTCAGATAACATAGAAAGTGAAGAAAAAAAAAATTTAGATCAAATTAGCAATTTTGCGGTTTTTTCATAGTATGTTCAAAAATAGTTGTCGCGATTAGTATAATAATATAATATAATATAATATAATATAATAAAATAAAATAAAATATAATATAATATAATATAATATAATATAATATAATATAATATAATATAATATAATATAATATAATATAATATAATATAATATAATATAATATAATAAGACCATAGAATACAAATTTTTTTAAATCCTTTCGCCAAAAAATAATCTCCTAGAAAAGTGACATCTGTCAATGAAACCATTGAAGCAACATTGCTAACTTCCACACCATACATAATAACAACGGAAAATCCTCAAGTCTATCGGGCCAGTCCCAAGTTGAAGGGGGGAGGGGGTGAGGGAAGGGGGTGGGGGGTAAATTGACCGCTCGATTTCCCCCCCGCAGAATCCATTTGGGAAATTGCTCGACTTTCTATCAGCAATTTCGCGAGAGCCTTCGGAGGGTCGCTCATCCCGGTTGTCCTTACAGACGTCCCTCCGAAGCCCGCGCCGTCTCCGCCGCGGGCTCGCCGATGGTCCGTTCTTCCTCGGAGCTGCTATTCTTTTCCCGTTCCCGAAAGGTCCGAGGAAGATCCCGGTAAAAGTCGTTTCCTCGGCCGTCATTGTAGTCGCGAGAGATAGCGAAGAAGCGGTCCGGCCGACTCCGGCCCGGGGGAAGCTTAAGGTAGTCCTTGCGAATAGCGTTCACTTCGCATAAGTTTCGAAGAAGTGAGAGGGAACTGAGGGAACTTCTCGGTTGTACAGAAATCTGAAAAAAATCGAGCATATTAAAGCCGATGAAAAGATTAATTTTTCATAATAGGAATTTCAAAATTTTTAGTAAAAAATTGAGGAAAAATAAAACTGTTCATTTCAGAGCCTTTAATATGCAGGTTTTTTTTTTTTAGAATTTTATACGAATCGTTTTATAAGTTTCAGAGATATGAGAGGGAATTGTAAACACTTCTCGATGGTACAAAAATCTGAAAAAAATCGAGCATATTAAAGGCGCTGAAAATATTAATTTTGCATAATAAGAATTCCAAAATGTTATAAAAAAAATTGAGGAGAAATAAAATTGTTCAACAAATCTGCTGGAAACCTGAGTTTTTTTAAAATGAAAATGATTCGGTCTATTTTCCGAATACGTATGAATTTTTCAGATATAAAACTATTCGGATAAATATCTGAAAAAAATCGGGCATATTAAAGGCGCTGAAAAGATTAATTTTGCACAATAATAATTCCAAAATGTTATTGACAAATTGGTGAAAGATAAAATTGGTTGACAAATCGTCCGGAAACCTAACTTGTTTTTTTTATGAAAATGATTCGTTCATTTTTCTGAATACGTACGAATTTTTCCAGATTTTTAAATTTACTTTTAATTTTGTGACTAGACATTTTTCCCATATAAACGAAAAATTCAAAGTGAATTAAAAAAACTAAAAAAATTAATACGTATTCAGAAAAATGAACGAATCATTTTCATAAAAAAAAAAAAAACTCAGGTCTCCGGGAGATTTGTTGAACAATTTTATTTCACAATTTTTTAATAACACTTTGGAATTCTTAGTATGCAAAATTAATCTTTTCAGCGCATTTAACATGCTTGTTTTTTTCTCAGATTCGTATACGAATAGTTTTATATCTGAAAAATTCATAATTATTCGGAAAATTGAACGAATCATTTTCATTAAAAAAAAAGACGTCAGATTTCCGGCAGATTTGTTGAACAATTTTATTTCTCCTAATTTTTTTTTATAACATTTTGAAATTTGCATTATGCAAAATGAATCTTTTCAGGGCATTTGACATACTCGATTTTTTTCACATTTTCGTACCATCCAGAAGTGTTTGCAATTCCCTCTCATCTTTCTGAAACTTATAAAACCATTCGTATAAAAATCTGAAAAAAAATCAAGCATATTAAAGGCGCTGAAAAGATTAATTCTGAAACTTATGCGAAGTGAACACCAGTCGCAAGGACTACCTTAAGGGCGCCCGGCGCTTCAAAAACGCCCTTTTCAGGAAGAGGAAGAGTTCTCCCTCGTTTCCCACCCGCGCCTCTCTCCTCGACTCTTCCTCACTCTGCTCCGTCTCCACTCATTGTGGATGGAGCTTCTGAATGCTTGTCAGCAGCAGAAGACGTCTTTTGTAGCGAGCTAGTGGTCCAGGAAAATTGTGTGTCGTACTCTTCGATATCTCACGAATGAAAGCGTCCGGCATCGGTTCGAGTTTTTTTTTTTTTTTTTTTTTTTTGGAGCGCAGCGTTCATGTCCAGGCCGGAGACAGCAGCGCGGTTCTTGGAGCGTTGAGTTTATTTTTTTTTTCTTTTTTTTTTTTTTTGCACCTCGGTTCTTCATTCTGAGGGCGCGCGGACGAAGACGATCCTCGAGACGATTGCTCGATCGAGTAATAGAGGGGAAAGATTTTTTCTTTTTTTTTTTTTGGGGGATTTATCTGATAAAGAAACTGTGTTTTGGACCGCGAGAATATTGAGGGTGGTTTTTGTCTCTCGTCTGATTTTTTTTTTGTAGATACGATGTTTAGTTTCTCGGTTTTTTTTAGGGATTTATCTCATGAACGAACTGTGATGTTTCGAACCGAAGATTTTTTTTTTTTTTGAGATTTATCTGATGAAGAAACTGTGATTTGGACCGGGAGAATATTGAGGGGTAGTTTTTGTCTCCCGGCTGGGATTTTTTTTTTTTAATGCAATTTTGAGGAAAGAGGGAAATTTTTCTGGTCGGTATTTTGGGTCGCGTCGGACCCTTCTGCGAGCCGGAAAGGACGGAACTTTTTATTTTGGAGAATGTTCCAATGGGCTACCATCAATAACGAATGGAAAAAAATGTTTAGTTTTCCTTTTTCTTTGGGATTTATCTCATAAACAAGCTACGCTTCGGTTCGTAGGTAATAATAATAATAAGGGATGATTGCGTAATAAGGGGTAGTTTTTGTTTCGCGGGAGGGAATTTTTTTGACGTACAAAGTGCGAAGAGAAAGATTTCTGGTGAAAATTTTGGGTCACGTCGGGCCCTGATGAGAACCGGAAAAGGCCTGACGAGGGGCCTGAAAAGGCCTTTTCGGGGCCTTGTCGGAACTCGCCGTGTGACGCTGTTGAATTTCCGAAGGGGGTGAGGGGGGTTCGCCGAGTGGTTGAAGAACACAACGAGAAAAGAAACCGTCATGACTTCACTGTTTGCATATATAAATTTAATATATATATATGTATAAATTTAAATTAAATTAATATATATATATGTATAAATTTAAATTAAATTAATATATATATAAAAATTTAAATTAATTATAAAAAATAAATAAATAGATTTTTTTGCGTACACTTGATTTTACAAGGACGGTGTGTGGCGCAAAAAAAAAAAAAACATTTTGACGGGAAGCGCCGCGAGCAATAAAGTAGAGATTAGAGAGCAAGAAGGCTGAAGGGCGGTGGGGGGGTGGGGAGGGGGGGGGGGGGTCAAGGGGGTTCGCCGAGTGGTTGAAGAACCCGACGAGAAAAGAAACCGTAATGGCTTTACTGTTTGCAGCCAACGGAGCATACAGCCATTTTCTATCGCGAGTGAAAGAGAGAGAGCGAAGAACGAAGAGAGAGTTAGCTCGTTAGTGTTAAACGTAATTGCGTCACTCGCTAACTGCTGTGTGTTGCGCCCCGAGGGGGTCTTTACCTCTCTCGGGTTCTCGGTGCGCTCCGGCGCAGCCGGTCGGGCCTCTCGCGTGTGAGTCATTTTGATTGGATCGAGAAATTAAGGGTGGTAAAATGGCGGCGTGGATGAGAGAGAGAGAAAAAAAAAAAAAAAATGCGCGACGAGCGCCCGAGTGAACGCATACGCGCGACGAGCGCGTCCCTTTCCGATTCCGCCATCGTGCGGTTTCACAAAACACCTTGAACCCCCAAAACAGTGAGATTTGATATGCGATTTAATGATCCCGGAATTTATCTCCGGATGGAGACCGGATGCCAGGTAGGGTTCGGTCCGGCTGGCTGTTGCATCCCAGCGCTGGCAGGAGACCGGCCGGACTCCGGGGATCGGCGCGGACACGCGCCGGCGTTGCGACCTTAGCCGCCGGCCCGATTTGGATTCCGCAAAAAATACCCTCTGGGAAAAAAATATCCTCTGGAAAAAATACCTCCTGGAATAAATATTCTGTGAAAAAATACCCCTTGGAACAAAAACCTCCTGAAAAAAAAAACAGCCTCAGACATACACACACGGGTGTATTTTATCCGGGTGTATTTTATCCGGGTGTATTTTATCCGGGTGTATTTTATCCGGGTGTATTTTATCCGGGTGTATTTTATCCGGGTGTATTTTATCCGGGTGTATTTTATCCGGGTGTATTTTATCCGGGTGTATTTTATCCGGGTGTATTTTATCCGGGTGTATTTTATCCGGGTGTATTTTATCCGGGTGTATTTTATCCGGGTGTATTTTATCCGTGCGTATTTTATCCGTGCGTATTTTATCCGGGTGTATTTTATCCGGGTGTATTTTATCCGTGCGTATTTTATCCGGGTGTATTTTATCCGTGCGTATTTTATCCGTGCGTATTTTATCCGTGCGTATTTTATCCGTGCGTATTTTATCCGTGCGTATTTTATCCGTGCGTATTTTATCCATGTGTATTTTATCCGTGTGTATTTTATCCGTGTGTATTTTATCCGTTTGTATTTTATCCGTGTGTGTTTTATCCGTGTGTATTTTATCCGTGTGTACTTTTTCCGTGTGTATTTTATCCGTGTGTATTTTATCCGTGTGTATTTTATCCGTGTGTATTTTATCCGTGTGTATTTTATCCGTGTGTATTTTATCCGTGTGTATTTTATCCGTGTGTATTTTATCCGTGTGTATTTTATCCGTGTGTATTTTATCCGCGTGTATTTTGTCCGCGTATATTTTGTCCGCGTGTATTTTATCCGGGTATATTTTATTCGAGTGTATCTTATGCGGGTGCATTTTATCCGAGTGTATTGTATCCGTGTGTATTTTATCCGTGTGTATTTTATCCATGTGTATTTTATCCGTGTGTATTTTATCCGGGTGTATTTTATCCGTGTGTATTTTATCCGGGTGTATTTTATCCGAGTGTATTTTATCCGAGTGTATTTTATCCGAGTGTATTTTATCCGAGTGTATTTTATCCGAGTGTATTTTATCCGTGTGTATTTTATCCGGGTGTATTTTATCCGGGTGTATTTTATCCGGGTGTATTTTATCCGGGTGTATTTTATCCGGGTGTATTTTATCCGTGTGTATTTTATCCGGGTGTATTTTATCCGGGTGTATCTTATCCGGGGGTCTTTTATCCGGGGGTCTTTTATCCGGGGGTCTTTTATCCGGGGGTCTTTTATCCGGGGGTATTTTATCCGGGGGTATTTTATCCGGGTGTATTTTATCCTCGGTATTTTATCCGGGGTAATTTTTTCCAGGGGTATTTTTTTGGAGGGTATTTTTTCCGCCCACCGCCGGTCCTACCCCACCTGGGACGGGACAGCATTGAGGGAAACGCTATCGGTCCGCTTTGGCGATATCAATATAATATTGCGGTATTTAATATCATGCGATTACCGTGACGGGACCAGCGGCCGGAGGGGGTGTGGAGATGAAACGAGCGCCCCTTTCCCCGTCGTTCGGAGACATTTATCGAATTTATTATCAATTTCTCGGCTAACGGCAATTTCCCGGGGCTTCTCAGGCGAGCCCCTTGAACGATCGTGAGATCCGAGCGTCGTCCTCCCCCATGCTTGAGGAAGAAAAAAAAAAAAATGAAGAGAGAACTCTTGCTGACTCCATTTCTGTCTCCACTCGGCCGGAAGTCTCGCGCGAATGACTGCTCAGCCATTTCCGTGCCGTTCGGCGACGATGAAATCGAATGAGGGTGAGAACGATGAATGTCGGGAGCAGCGCGAGAGCCCGGCAGATTCTACGGGAGTCCGTGCTGGGGTTGATCCGTCGAAATAGTAAAATTAGAGGGGAATCCCCGACCTCTTCGACCTTGAGGGCGTCTATTCGGGGGGAACCGCGACTTTTCGCTGTATTTCGGTGGTTAACGATTTTTGGGGAATTTCTTTTTCGCACCAGCAAGTGGTCCACACTTGTCTGGTCGACTCGGTGAGGCTCAGGCTCGCTGGCGATTGGAGTGGAATTGTCGTTCGGGCCGCGAAGTCGCGCAAGGGCAGACTCGCGGCTGGCGGCGGGAAGCGCTCGGCGCTCCCGCGATCAACAGTAACTGGCGTGTGCGATGAATTGTTTTTTCTTGATTTTTTTTTTTCGAGGGACCAAAGAAAGGGCACTTCGGGGATGCTTCGTGAATTTTTTCGGATTTTTTGTCTATTTTTTTTGTTGCCGAACGGACCACTTGAAGACCGTGAAGGACGCAGAGTCAACGCGCGCGAAACCTATCGACAATAATTCGTGGTCGTGAAAAACTCACTTTTCGACCGGAAGTGACGTCATTCCGGTGGAAAAAGAAGTCCTCCGGACCGGAAGCTACGAATTTCCGGTGCGACGTCACTTCCGGTAGAAAGATGAATTTTTCTGAACCATAAGTGTCGTATTTTTGGTTCAAAAAAGAGTTTTCTTCTACGCTCTTGTGCACCATATTATATTATATTATATTATATTATATTATATTATATTATATTATATTATATTATATTATATTATATTATATTATATTATATTATATTATATTATATTATATTATATTATATTATATTATATTATATTATATTATATTATATTATATTATCGCATGATTTCATCGTCGCACAACAGTTCAATTCCGCGATCATCCAGCGATTTTTATCCGCCCAAAGGAACCCGATTCAAGATAAACCCTTATCGCCCCAAAGACGTCCCCATCCCCGTCTTTCATCCGGGCGCTACACCCTTATCTCGAGGACACCTCCGCGAGACATTTTTCACAGAAACCTAGGACCTCGCGCTATCCACACTCCGTTCGACGTGTCTGTACTGGGTGTAGATCCTCACAAAAAAAAAAAAAAAATCCCCATCAAAGGTTACCCGAAGCGTACAAGATCCCAGAAACCTAAGGAGAGGAGGAGGAGGAGGAGGAGGAGGAGAACGAAGCAGCTCCCGCGAAGAGGAGTCTCCAAAATGGGATGTATCTCCCTCGGGGTTGCGTAAACGCAACGTGCATGGAATCGTCGAGCAGGTATGGCGAAGTTCTTCGGGGTGGCAGATCGACGGGTGGCCGAGGGGCGGAGGGAGGGAGCGGGGGGAAGTCTGAGAAGGGAGAGCGATCTCCCGGTAGCGGGTTGGATCCGCGTGAAAAAGAGGGTTGGCCGGGTGAGCCGGGGATAAAAGGTGCGGAATATGAATATCGTCGTCGCGGCGCGAATGCACTGCCCCGGATTTTTCCGGCGGGGTGGGCAGCGAGGGGAGGGGGAGGAGGAGTGGAGTGGAGCGGAGCGCATTCTATCGTTGCAGACTCCGCACGGTATCTCGTTTTTTCCGTCCGAGCGGGCGAGCCGCCTGTTGGACCGAAAACCCCGACAATGCATCCATGGTTGCGATTCAAATGCAGCGGACGCTCATTGGAGGAGCCCCGGGGTGGTGGGCGTGGCGCCCCGGACGCCTTATGATTTTATATAGCCGAGGCGCGACTCCTGACGGGGATTCCCCAGCGCTAACGTTGAGCTGCTCTCCTTCCTCCTCCTCCTCCTCCTCCTCCTCCTCCTCCTCCTCCTCCTCCTCCTCCTCCTCCTCCTCCTCCTCCTCCTCCTCCTCCTCCTCCTCCTCCTCCTCCTCCTCCTCCTCCTCCTCCTCCGGCTTCTGTTCTCTCCAGCGTTCCTCGGTCCTCTCGCCCTTTCTCGCTGAAACCATCTCCCTTACATGCATCTATCGATCCTCGACACTCCCCCTCCTGCTCTCCACCGTCTGGAGCTGGTATACATGTACTCTGTTTAACTTTCCGCGAGCTTTCTCGATGCACTCCTTATCCTCTGGATTCTTCCTCCCGAGCGCGCGGGATCCGCGGGAGCGACGCGTCGCGCGGGGCGGGTAGGAGTGAGGTAAAAAGGAAGAGCGGGCAAGATGGAGCACGCGCTGATTTTTCGGTCGCGAGGGAACGAAGTATTTTGGGGAGGAGGGGGAGTGGAGGAGACCTTTATTTGTCCCGCTCTTCTCCTCCCCAAGAAGAGGAGTGGATGCGGAGTGGAGAGGAGTGGAGAGGAGTGGAGTGGAGAGGAGAGGAGAGGAGAGGAGTGGAGTGGAGTGGAGTGGAGTGGAGTGGAGTGGAGTGGAGTGGAGTGGAGTAGAGTAGAGAAGAGAGGAGTGGAGTGGAGTGGAGAGGGATGGAGAGGAGTGGAGAGGAGTGGAGAGGAGTGGAGAGGAGTGGAGTGGAGTGGAGAGGAGAGGAGAGGAGAGGAGAGGAGAGGAGTGGAGTGGAGTAGAGTAGAGAAGAGAGGAGTGGAGTGGAGTGGAGAGGGATGGAGAGGAGTGGAGAGGAGTGGAGAGGAGTGGAGAGGAGTGGAGAGGAGTGGAGAGGAGTGGAGAGGAGTGGAGAGGAGTGGAGAGGAGTGGAGAGGAGTGGAGAGGAGTGGAGAGGAGTGGAGAGGAGTGGAGAGGAGTGGAGAGGAGTGGAGAGGAGTGGAGAGGAGTGGAGAGGAGTGGAGAGGAGTGGAGAGGAGTGGAGAGGAGTGGAGAGGAGTGGAGAGGAGTGGAGAGGAGTGGAGAGGAGTGGAGAGGAGTGGAGAGGAGTGGAGAGGAGTGGAGAGGAGTGGAGAGGAGTGGAGAGGAGTGGAGAGGAGTGGAGAGGAGTGGAGAGGAGTGGAGAGGAGTGGAGAGGAGTGGAGAGGAGTGGAGAGGAGTGGAGAGGAGTGGAGAGGAGTGGAGAGGAGTGGAGAGGAGTGGAGAGGAGTGGAGAGGAGTGGAGAGGAGTGGAGAGGAGTGGAGAGGAGTGGAGAGGAGTGGAGAGGAGTGGAGAGGAGTGGAGAGGAGTGGAGAGGAGTGGAGAGGAGTGGAGAGGAAGGTCCGGCGTACCGATGCAGATGCGATGTCAGCAGATGTCAGTATGTACCGATGCAGATGCGAGTGCCGGAAAGTACTTTCGGAGCGCATGGAGAACGGGTGGATGCTGCGAGAGGCGGAGTGGACAGGAGGAGTGGAGTGGAGGAGGCGGAGGAGTGGAGAGCATCGGATAGGAATACTCTGGACAGGAGCAGGCTTCTTTGGAGCCGCATAAATTCTCATATCGCGCTACGTGACGCGTTCGTGGGCGTTGAGATAATTATTCGGAATATTCGGATTATTATTCGGAATATATTCCGGTAAAAATTCGTCACTCCCGCAGTTTCTTGGGGAGCGGAGAGGAGAGGAGTGGTGAGGAGAGGAGAGCGGGTAGGAGAGGCGGCTCCGGCGTCATTTTCTCAGGAATCGAGGATGTACCGATGCAGATGCGAGTGCTGGGCGCTGGTGTTAATGTAGATAAACCATGGAGGAGTAGGAGAGGAGTGGGAGAGCGCGAGGTCGGACACAAGAGGCAGCTTCTCCTCGTCCCGATGCATACTGAGTTTAGTCGGCTCAGCACATTAATTATTCATAATATCGCGGTGAACCATCGAAGTAGAGAGATCGAAATCGTAAATCGCAAACTAAAGATGGAGGGAGGAGGAGGAGGATGAGAGCGGGAATTTTCTGTACGTGATATTCGACGGGTTTTCGCTCTCTCGCGGCCCTTCGCAAGACTATAGCTTTTCTCGATTCCGGAGAATCGTGATTGAGTCACTGGATGTGAGTTTGCTCGAATATGTTTACTTTCGATCACATTTTTTTTTTGCACACAGGACGAAAATTGCGAAGATGGCGGTTCGAGCTTGCGCGAAACAACCGGACTAGGGTGGTCCATATTCGGCACTCTTACCCCGTTTTCACTATCTATCGTTACGGAGGTTGATTTTTTTGATCAAATACAATGGTCGAAACATTTTAAGCTTAAAAAAACTTGATATTTGTCATTATGGGGTAGTCGGGGTGAATAGAGCCCGTCACGATCGACACGTTAATCATTGATAATCGTAATTTTTATCCTGTATTGGGTCATCCGTTTTTTTCCGGTGGCCCGAGTTTATACATCCACGATGACATTTAAAATGGATCTTTCTCGGCACCAACTCCGTGCCGAAAAATCAAACATTTTTACCACATCCGACGTAATATTTCTAAATAAAAAATAGGTATATAAATAAATAAAACCACGCATTACGTTACTTCATACAATTTTTGCCATATCCTCCAAATTCTAAACTAAAAATTCTAAAAATTCTAAAAATTTTAAAAATTCTAAATATTCTAAAAATTCTAAAAATTCTAAAAATTCTAAAAATTCTAAAAATTCTAAAAAAATATATATATATGTTTTCCCCCGGTCACCGCGTTGCTTTACGAACCCTCAGTGAAATATCTCCAGCAGCGGCGACCGAAAAACCGAGAAATATAGTCCCACCCACCGAATGATTAGAAACAAAAATAAGATTTTAATCAGGCGGTACTTGGCCGAAACATTCGGGTGCCGTTGTAGTTCGTCGCAGGCAAGTGGCCGCGGGTCTCGAGCGTTTCCGCCCTCTCGCCGTTTTTCCCTACGTGCCTCTTCCTCGGCATCGTCGCGCGGAGTCATTCTTTCCGTCTTTTTCGTCTTTTTAGCGTCCTCCACTCTTCCACCTCGGGGTTGAAGCCTCGCGTTCTCCTCGGCTAACTAGCATTCTCGGAGCATGTATGACACTTGCACGCGAGCTACGAGCGGCCACTACAGGCCAAGTGCCAGATTCTCGGCGGAGGCCTCGGAGGCCTCAGGTTTGTTAGTAGAGGCCTGTTGCATCTTCGCTAGCCCCGGGGGGCGATCTCCGAGCTATCCTCCTATCTCAATCTCCCTCGCGCACATTCTTTTTACCCCAGTGAAACCCTAAAAAAAATTACTTCATGGTTTAAAAAAGAAAAAAAAAAAAAAAAACCCACACTTGCCGGATAGGAGAACTAATATGCTTTCTCGCTGAGACACTAACACCCGAGAAAGATGGCACTTGTGCCACTCTTGCTTAATTAAAAAAAAAAATACAACAAGAAACCCAATTAGTTTGAGCGTGACAATTAGCGCTGTCTAGTCGGCCAAAGTGGCTCGCGATTATTTCAGCGCGAAAAAATACACCGATGTCTTTGCTTTGTTAGGTCCGTACACCTACTTCAATTAAAGACAATATAGGGTTTTGGAAAAAGATTTTTTTTTTCAAATTATTGAGTCACTTATCCAATGTTCACCGTTTTGTGGCCACGTCTAATGTATTTTTCCCCCCACCGATGACGAGTCTCCGAATTATTTTACTCCTAGGGCGACACTTGATACATAAACTCGTGTCGGACAAAAAATACAACTTTTCAAAAAAATTCAAAAATTTCAAAATTCCATAAAATTTTAACGTTTCGATCCATTTTCGCCAAATTTAATACGAAACATTGTACAGTGTTAGTCCATTCCCATGTCAAATTTCCGATCGATACCTCCATATTTAGTCGAATTAGACCGTTTTTAGTCATTTTTGAATAAACTCAGATAAACTCAAAATCCCATAAAATCTTACCCCTTCGATGAATTTTGACCAAATTCAATACCAAAGGTCTTTGATCAAAATAGTATATTTGTGGGCAGTTTTAGGACGATTGCTCTAATTTTACGCAAATTGGAGCTACCACGACCTTTTTTCAAAAATTTCAAAATCGTGTAAAATCTCAAAACGGGCCTCAATCTTCATGAAAATTGCACCGAGGGAAGAGACATGACCACTCTACTAGTTCACCAAATTTCAACTGGCTATCCCGAACCGTTTCCGAGTTATAGTCGTTTTAAATGACGCAAGTCTGTCACACACATACACACACACACACACACACACACACACACACACACACACACACACACACACACACACACACACACACACACACACACACACGTCCGGACGCCAGCTAAAAATCACATTTCTCGACGTTTCGGACTATTTTAAGCACTCTGACACTAAAATCTCGAAAAAAATTTTTCTCACGAAAACAAAGCTTCCTCTATGAGGAAGCAAAAAAGCTGTAATGCTACCGAAAAATGTCTGCTATTATTAATAAATAATTTCGATCCTTACGTTCACAGCTACTAGTGTGGACTCATTTATCTGCGATTCATTATCGCTTCGACTATTTAAGTGAAAATTCCCACTCACCCATGGGATTCCCTAGTGTTTGTCGACTCGATTCTCGTTCATAGTGAATTATAAATAGTTAGACGTGCCATTAAAGATTCTTCAGGTTTTTACCTTTCGATTCAGTTCCCGTTTATTCCGAATGGTAAGAAATACCATTTCAGCTAATTTTTTTTTAGGAGACTTTTTAGGAGACCTTTTCGCCCTGCTGTTCCATTTTGGCCCGCCCCACCCTCGGCGAGAAAAACCGCATTGCCACGACGACCGTTCTCGTTATATTTGTACGTTCGATTTCTCTCGAAACGCGAGTTACTATCGATGATAACTTTTTTTTTTTTTACGTGGGACATAAAAAAGACTGGTCCATTTTGCCCCGCTCGCACCTTTAACGAGAAAAACTGCATTCTCACTCTCCGGAGGCATCGCCGGTATTCCTACTGTTCTCGTTATGTTCTCTGCTATCGTTTTCTTTTTTTTTTTTGTTCTCGCGAGTTGAAATCGGTTAAAATTTTTTTTTTTATTTTTTTTTTTATTTTTTCGCGATGTAAAGCGAGGCTCATCTCAATGCTGGACTGTTTTCCTCCGCTCTCAACTCCCCGCACAAGAAAACTTTTGTGGCTATTTTTCATTTTTTTTTAAATGTATTATTTAAAAAATAATTCCATAACTTAAAAATTTCTGTAGAATTAATTTATTTTACATCTTTATAATTTTGCTTCCTCATAAAGGAAGCTTCTTTCGTATTTTAATATTAATTTAATTTTTTTTAATTCCCTTTTATAATATTATAAAATTATAATATTGTATTATTATAAAATTATAATATTATAATATTATAAAATTAAATTTTATAATTTAATTTATTTCATTTAATTATTAATTAATTTATTTTTGTCGCGATCCAAAATCGGTCTAAATCGGTCCGGTAATAAAAATTCCCTTATCGAGGCGCTTTCACTTTGCAATATAAAACCGTAAATCGAGGCACGTTGCGTGTTCGTTGATTTTTAACGATGCTCGGGAGTCGTGACCCGAGCCCGTATCGAGACTGCGAATGATTTTGACGCCGGGCAGGACTTCCCTCGGTGTCTCTGTGTTTCTTCGGCCGGGAGAATCCGTAACGCCCGCGGGCGTTACGGATTCTCTCGCGAATACGCGTTGTCCCCGAATATGGCCAATATAGCGAAAACGGTGGGACATCACGCCGCCCGGCACTGCGGCCCAGGCCCGGCCGTGTCTCGGCGGACGAGGCGTTCGACCCGACGATCGAGCCGACAGGGAATGTTGCCCTTTCCTGTTTCAACCATAATTGGATGCCCGTGACGAGCAAATGACGACGAGCAAACGGGAAATCCGACCGAGCCAATACCCGGTACATCCTGGGTTTACGACGTGCTTAGACCGAGATTTGACGTGGATGAAACGACAAATCGAGCCAATAATGTCTCGAGCCGGCCCCATCGATTCGGCTCGCAACGCGCCCCGGGGCTTCGACCAGAAGTCGCGCCGTCGAATGTCGGCCGTTGAAATTTTTTTTTAGACCCGAAATTAATTTAGGAAATTATTATGAATTTTTTTTTATAAATACTTGTCTTATTTTTTTGTTTTTTTTTTGTTTTTTTTTTTTGGGGGGGGGGGGGGGAGGGGGGGGGGAGGGGGGGAGGGGGGGAAGAAAATGGGCTGTCGGGTTTGGTAGACTACGGTGGGGTGATGTTAATTTTTTTTTTTGGTATTCTAAGTGGATCTGAAAAGGTAGAGTTGGTGTGGCGATTATTCATTTTGAGTTGCAGGCGATTTTATAAAATTTACAGAGATTCGTGCACAAAGAATTTGTTTAGGGAATTTGTTTAGGGAATTTGTTTAGGGAATTTGTTTAGGGAATTTGTTTAGGGAATTTGTTTAGGGAATTTTTTTAGGGAATTTTTTTAGGGAATTTTTTTAGGGAATTTGTTTAGGGAATTTGTTTACAACGCGATATGTGAAGTCATGAATTTTATTTTTTGTGGATAAAACCGTGTATCGAATTTAGTTCAGGGTACTCAAGTAAAATAAATTGTTCGATATGTTCAATTCCTCGAAGACGCGCGATTAACTATAAATGGGTATACATTTTTATTGATCTTTTAAAAATTATATTTAATCTGTTGGTTTGTGCATTCAGCATTTTGTTTAATTATAAAATGCAGAATTACGAAATTTTTTGTATGCGCAAAATTGTATTGAATTTTAAATACCTCTGGAGTGTTCGAGAAGCTCGATGTGATCAAATGTGAATTCATGTTCAGTAACTGTTAAATTTATATCGGTTTATGCGTTAATAATTTTTTCACACCGTGATATAACAAAATTTTTTTGTTGATAAGACGATACATCGAATTTATTGCGGAATATTGCGATAAAATGAATCAAACGAAAAATCGGTGTATCAAATTTGTCAGAAAATATTGACTCAATAATCATATCAATGATATATCTTTAATCTTCATTCCATTAATAATTCAATAAATTTAATGCTAATGGAAATATTTCGACTATGAAGATTCCAAATATTTTAATATCCATTTTTCTTCGGCTCTAGAATTGTAACTTTTTCCTCGTTCTACTCACCATACGATAGCGATAACAATTTATCAGATTTACAAAATTAAATTAAATTAAATCAAATCAAATCAAATCAAATCAAATCAAATCAAATCAAATCAAATCAAATCAAATTAAATTAAATTAAATTAAATTAAATTAAATTAAATCAAATCAAATCAAATCAATTTAAATTAAATTAAATTAAATTAAATTAAATTAAATTGTTCAAACCGTAAAAATTGTGCAAAAATGGATTAGGATTCGCGAAGTCAGCCGAGCCCCAAAGTGCCTCGAGTCTGAAAGCCGTGGCGTCGAATAATGAGAGACGTATATACGAATATCAGGCCGCGAATTGGCATAATCCTCGGAATGTCTCGTCTCTCAAGACGCTCGGATATCGCTGCGCCTCGGAGATCGTTACAGAACGAAAGTTGGCAGAGCGATGGGAAGGAAGTAAGCGATAAGACGATCCCATCGACGAGGCAGTCCGGAAAGTCCGAGAGATCAGAATACACCGCCGGAGTCGTATCGAGTTCGAGGAAGAACTTTAAAATTTTATATTTAACGAGGAGTGCGAGAAGAAAAAAAAATAGAAAAAATTCCCACGCTTTACCGCGAATCTGAAAGACGACGGGAGCGACGATCGCGAGAAGGAAAAAAAAAAACATCTTCGCACAACGCAAATGTCTTTTGAAGCGGTGTTCTATTCTCGCCCATTAAGGCCTCGGCAATCTCGTCCTGCGGAGGAACTTTGATAAATATGAAAAAAAATATATATATAATTTTTTTTTTCACGGAGGATCGAATATCGAGCCCCCCCCCCCCCCCCCCCTCCCCCCCTCCCTCCCACTCCCGCGAGATGGAGAGAAAACAACCCTCTTGGCGGCGGAACGATCGAATGACATCGAGGTGACGATAAATAATGAGGTGTCGAGAAGGTAAGAAACTTGGTGTTTCACCGATCTTTTCTCTGTCGCTTTCGTCCAACAATACACAATTTTTTTTCTTGGTTATTTACTAATATTTTATATGTCTTAAAATATCAACAGCGAGAGGTTGAAATATATTTTTTATTTAACGTTTTAAATATAATATTGCATTACATTTTAGATTACATTTTAGACTACATTTTAAATTACATTTTATATTACATTTTATATTACATTTTATATTACATTTTATATTACATTTTATATTACATTTTATATTACATTTTATATTACATTTTATATTACATTTTATATTACATTTTATATTACATTTTAGATGACTTTTTACATTACATTTTACATTACATTTTACGTCGTGTTATGTTCCCTTGGCTAAGTCTCCCATTAATTACCATTAACTATTCGTTAAAGGTAATTCAATGGGGTTTTGCCAGTGTTATAATTCCCACTTGTACTACCATTTAATATGCCATTTCAGTTTCCCATTCGTTGTATGGTATTTCTATAATACTTCCATTCGCGGAAAAATATACTATATGCTGCTTATTTTTGTACTGGCACGGTGTTCTCAGGGGCCTGTGGCCTCAGAACACGAAATAAACACTTCTATCTATCTATCTATCTATCTATATATATAATTGTCCACTTTTATAGACTATCTAAATATATAATAAATAAAAAAGCAGTAATGCTACCGAAAAATGTCTCCTATTATGAATAAATCATTTCGATCTTCACAGCTACTTTTGTGGACTCATTTGTCTGCATTTTATTATTGCTTATACCACTTGAGTGAAAGGTAATCACGCACATGATTGCCTGGTGTTTGTCGACTCGATTCTCGTTCCTCGTGAATTATAAACAGTTAGACGTGCCATTAAAGATTCTCTAGCTTTTTACCGTTCCATTCAGTTCCCATTTATTCCGAATGATAAGAAATACCATTTCAGCTGTCCCAGTTATGCTCCAATGGACTACCATTAATAACAAATGGGAAAACGTACTACTTAAAATTTCCCAAGGATTATATTATATTATATTATATTATATTATATTATATTATATTATATTATATTATATTATATTATATTATATTATATTATATTATATTATATTATATTATATTATATTATATTATATTATATTATATTATATTATATTATATTATATTATATTATATTATATTATATTATATTATATTATATATTTTTCTTTTCTTCGAATAATTTGTTTATATTTGTCAGTGATCGCTGAGCGTGATGAAAGTTTGAGGAGGCAGAACACCGAGTTGGAGCAATGGAGTCGTTTCGCTGAAGCAAATTGCACGAGTCGGCGGTAGAGAAAAAAAAAGATGAAGTATTGACCGACCTAAAGTTCAATGGGGTGCAAGCAGACGGCAGCACGTCGGGAATTACCGGCATCAACGACGCTGCCATCTGTTGAAAACGTCTTTAACTCTCGTCAGGGGTCGCGTTAATGACGTTAAATAATGGAGCCTGATTATTGGTTATTTACGGTAAATAGCAGTATCCGCGGATTCTGACAATGTGGAAACAAGAGGCCATTTTTTTTCTCACTTTTAGGACGGTTTGTCAAGTGAAATATTGAACCGAGAGTGAAATAAGTGGCAGATTCGTCATCAGCGGGAAAAAATACATTGGATATAGTCGTGAGACGACCGGACAATTTTTTTTTTTTTTTTGCTATCCGAATCGTTTTCGAAAATTAACACTTTTTGGTATTTTCAGACAGCGATAACCTAGCTCCCTACGGAATTACAGAAAAACCAAGATGGCTGTCGTGACCAACGGGACAAAATACATTGGATAGAATCGTGGCACGACCGGAGAATTTTTTTTTCTTATCCGAATTGTTTTCGAAAATCAACAGTTTTTGGTATTTTCAGACAGCGATAACTCAGACTTCCGATGCAGTTATGGAAATACCAAGATTGCTATCGTGATCAGCGGGAAAAAATACGTTGGATATGGGCGTGATACGAACAGAGAATTTTGTTTTTTGTTAAGCGAATTATTTTTCGAAAATTAACAGTTTTTGGTATTTTCAGACAGCGATAACTCTGACTTCCAATGCAATTACGGAAAAACCGAGATGGCTATCGTGATCAGTGTGCAAAAATACATTGGATACAGTCGTGTCCCGACGAAATAATATTCTTTTTGTTTTTTTTTTTTTTTTTTATCCAACACTTCTTTTGAAAATAGCAAATTTTTGGTATTTTCAGACAGCGTTATTTCTGCCTCTCGATAGAATTACCGAAAAACCAAGATGCCTATTGTATTCTACGGGATAAAATACCCAAGACAAGATACTTACCCGAATTTTGTAGTCGTTTTGTCGAGCCGTTACGGACGATGAAAAATCCCAAAAAAACATCAAGTCAGCTGCCATTTTTTTCGAAAAATTGAAAATTTTCTGAAAAATGATCGCGGCTACATATTTCCATGTATTTTTTCGCGCTGAACACGAATCCGATAGCAATTTTGGCCCACGATCAAGCGAAACGTCGGAAATAAAAGAAAACGAAAAAGAATTTTCGTTTCTTTGGCGTAATCGAAATCCGTGGTAGATCTGGTCATCTCTGAAATGTTATGTCAGACCTCACAATTGCGACACGCACTGCCCGCTCTACGATCGGGTTCGCCGAACGCAATAATTAATTCTTACAATTTACCAAACCCCCTTAAAAAAATCCAATAATCATAAAGAATAAAAAAAATCGATTTCCGACTTAAATTAATATGATTCGATTAACGAAAACAACACCGTATAATTAATCCGATTGAAAAATCACGAGGAGATATTACTCATCTCCCGCATTCTCACAACACCCGACCGAAACAATCTCGAAGGGCCTCAGATGGAAAAATGAAAAAAAAAAATGAAAAAAAAAAACAAAAAGGGCCGTAGAATTATGTTTCACGGGGTTCGAGGTACCGGGCGGGTAGCGCATTATACGAGAATCTCGAGTGCGCCAGAGTCCGGCCATAGGCAGCGGGTCCGTAGTACTCTCGAAGTCATCTCGAGTGGAGATTAAAAGAAAGACTACCAGTTAGAAGCGATGACTCGGTGACTTTTTTCCCCTCACTTGAAGGGGTCAGAAATTATCCTGTCGTGAATTTTTCGGAGCCGTCCGTGGGTGGTCTAGCAATGACTCTAACGTGCATCGTAAAAATTCTTCGGCGAAAAGTAACGGAAATAGGATTCCTTCCTCCTCTCGGAGTCACAAAAAAAGGTCCTCAATATTAACAACCGCGCGGTAACTTGACGAAAGTTTTCTCGCTTATTATTATTTACTTTCTTGCAAAAAGCCGATGATAAAACGGCCCGAAACGGGACAAAATGACCCCCCGGGGGCGCCCCGGCCAACGTTTACCATTTTTCTCCCTGCCGACGAGCAACAAGATATCTCATCTCGAGTTTAGGACACTGGTCCATTTTGCCCCACCCCTCCCTATGTATCTCCTTAACCCCGGGAATCAGCGATTTTCTCAAGCCCCGATTATTAACCGGAAGTTCGCAACGGGAGGGAAAACTGCCTCGCTCGAGGAGCGCCTAAGATCCGAAAACTCTTTCCCGGGCTTCATAGAAAGACCTCGTTCGATTTCGTCGACCCGCCGGCTTTCCTTCGTTCGTCGCGCGGCCAACGATATCGACGATTAATCAGGAGTACTGTAATTGAATTTAACGTTCCAATTGAGCATTTTCGCTTACAAAGAGCGCGGCCGAGGCAAAGGACAGAGCGGCCGATCCGGAGGGATAAACTTGCGAAGCAAAAGGCGCGAGCGCCGTAAGGGGTGGGGGATGGAAACGAGAGGAGATCTCTCGGAGGGGGGAGGGAGAGAGAAACTGGAAAGCGTAATTGGAAAAGCTTCGGGATTAACAGTTTTGCAAGGATCGGCGAAAGCTTCTCCTTTATTCCGAGCGGCTCAAAGGAAATATCAGCTCGGGACGGCGATTTCTTCTGGTCCATATTAACGGTCCCTCTCGCTGTGTCACCAGTGTTGCCAACTACTAAAAAACGTTCCCCCTAGGATCAATTTGAAATCCCCCTAAATTTCCCTTGGAATCTCCAAAAAATTCCAAATATCCATCCTTTTCGATAGATACATTAAACTGTTAATTAAAAGCACTCGGGCGGGAAGAAATTATGATTTTATTTACATAGGTGTGTTTAACATTATGCAACTTATGATCTTATTAGACTTTAAAGATAAACAGATACTGGCGATTTTTTTTAGGGCCAGTTCATAAGCCCTAAATTATTCCGAGCGGCTCAAAGGAAATATCAACTCGGGACGGCGATTTCTTCTGGTCCATATTAACGGTCCCTCGCGCTGTGTCACCAGTGTTGCCAACTACTACAAAACGTTCCCCCTAGGATCAATTTGAAATCCCCCTAAATTTCCCTTGGAATTTCCAAAAAATTCCAAATATCCATCCTTTTCGATAGATACATTAAACTGTTAATTAAAAACACTCGGGCGGGAAGAAATTATGATTTTATTTACATAGGTGTATTTAACATTATGCAACATGTGATCTCATTAAAATTTAATGATAAACAGATACTGGCGATTTTTTTTAGGGCCAGTTCATAAGCCCTAAATTATTCCGAGCGGCTCAAAGGAAATATCAGCTCGGGACGGCGATTTCTTCTGGTCCATATTAACGGTCCCTCTCGCTGTGTCACCAGTGTTGCCAACTACTACAAAACGTTCCTCCTAGGATCAATTTGAAATCCCCCTAAATTTCCCTTGGAATCTCCAAAAAATTCCAAATATCCATCCTTTTCGATAGATACATTAAACTATTAATTAAAAACACTCGGGCAGGAAGAAATTATGATTTTATTTACATAGGTGTATTTAACATTATGCAACGTATGATCTCATTAAAATTTAATGATAAACAGATACTGGCGATTTTTTTTAGGGCCAGTTCATAAGCCCTAAATTATTCCGAGCGGCTCAAAGGAAATATCAACTCGGGACGGCGATTTCTTCTGGTCCATATTAACGGTCCCTCTCGCTGTGTCACCAGTGTTGCCAACTACTACAAAACGTTCCCCCTAGGATCAATTTGAAATCCCCCTAAATTTCCCTTGGAATCTCCAAAAAATTCCAAATATCCATCCTTTTCGATAGATACATTAAACTGTTAATTAAAAACACTCGGGCGGGAAGAAATTATGATTTTATTTACATAGGTGTATTTAACATTATGCAACTTATGATCTCATTAAAATTTAATGATAAACAGATACTGGCGATTTTTTTTTAGGGCCCGTTCATAAGCCCTAAATTATTCCGAGCGGCTTAAAGGAAATATCAGCTCGGGACGGCGATTTCTTCTGGTCCATATTAACGGTCCCTCTCGCTGTGTCACCAGTGTTGCCAACTACTACAAAACGTTCCCCCTAGGATCAATTTGAAATCCCCCTAAATTTCCCTTGGAATCCCCAAAAAATTCCAAATATCCATCCTTTTCGATAGATACATTAAACTGTTAATTAAAAACACTCGGGAAAGAAATTATGATTTTATTTACATAGGTGTATTTAACATTATGCAACTTATGATCTTATTAGACTTTAAAGATAAACAGATACTGGCGATTTTTTTTTAGGGCCAGTTCACAAGCGTCGCGATGTTGTTATTGAATATAAAAATAGAAATTTTTATATAAAGATGTTTCATTAAATATTGCAAAAAATTGAGTATCGATGTTTGTTGTCTAACTTCGAGGTTAGTGAGTCTGAAAATTATGCCAGAAATGCTAAACGTAAAAAAGAATAACGTACAGTAAGAATTGTTCTAATTCGACATTAAAAAAAAAAAAAACAACAATTTGGAAATGATAAAAATTTGCTCTCATTTCGAATCTACAAAACATCGAATATTTCGTCAAAGGCTTGAGTATCATGTTGCGTTTTGCTATTGCCTGCACTTTTGTGATCATACATATTGACGTTGAATAATTTGGGCATACGAGTGGATGAAACGAATTTGACACATGAACCGCAGGCTGGTAGGTGTGATGCGGAGCCGGTCCTGCCGCTGTGAATGAACTTGAGGTCCTATTGTATATTTAAAAAAAAAATGAACTTCAATTTAACGCCCCGTAAAAATTTACCCCCTAAAAAAACCCTTTCCATCTATCTTTCCCCTAAATTTAGGCGGAAAACCCCCAAGTTGGCAACACTGTGATTCACCGCTGGGCAATTCTTTTCTCGCGCCAACGGGGCGGGCGAGCCCATTCGAATGTCTAAAAAACAGTCGATTTTTGATTAATATTAATAATAATAATAATAATAATAATAATAATATAACTAAATCGTGTTTAAAAAGGTGATAATTATACTTTATTGAGCATGCGCAACAGAAATACATTGATAACATTACATAAATACATTTGATAACATTTAATATAATTCCTGTCCGCTCAATATACATAATAAAGTGATTGCAATATTATTTTTATTTATTTATATTTTTTAGAGAAGAAGGGGGCAATGTGGCCCGGTTGGTGTATCATTGATTTGTGGATCGGGTGGTCCATGTTCACCACATTGGCTCTCAATTATTTTTTTTTTTGGTTTTTAATGTTCGGTTGTATATACATATATATGTGGTTGTATATACGGCCTTAAGGTAGTCCTTGCGAATGGTGTTGATTTCTCATAAGTTTCAGAGAATTGAGAGGGAATTGTAAACACTTCTCGATGGTATAAAAATCCACATTTGTATAGGGCAATGCCCGAAATGAATAAAACCTCTAGAACAAATTTAATATAGATATAGGAATGTACAGAATGAAGCTATAGACTAAGGAATTATGAATTAAAAAATGATATCTTAATTTATAAATTCGTTTTCAAGCAACATTTGTATAGGGCAAAGCCCGAAATGAATAAAACCTCTAAAACAAATTTAATATAGATATAGAAATGTATAGAATGAAGACATAGACTAAGGAATTATGGATTAAGAAATGATATCTTAATTTATAAATTAGTTTTTAAGCAACATTTGTATAGGGCAAAGCCCGAAATGAATAAAACCTCTAAAACAAATTTAATATAGATATAGGAATGTACAGAATGAAGCTATAGATTAAGAAATGATATCTTACTTTATAAGTTAGTTTTCAAGCAACATTTGTATAGGGCAAAGCCCGAAATGAATAAAACCTCTAAAACAAATTTAATACAGATATAGAAATGTACAGAATAAAACTATAGATTAAGGAATTTACGGATTAAGAAATGATATCTTAATTTATAAAGTAGTTTTTAAGCAACATTTGTATAGGGCAAAGCCCGAAATGAATAAAATTTCTAAAACAAATTTAATATAGATATATGAATGTATAGAATGAAACTATAGATAGAGGAATGTAGGCGGTAAGGGTGAAACAAGCGTAATCTTACGGATTAAGAAATTATATCTTACTTTATAAGTTAGTTTTTAAGCCACATTTGTATAGGGCAATGCCCGAAATGAATAAAACCATACATAAAAAAAATAAATAAAAACATACATAAAAAAAAAAAAAAATGTGTGAATCTCCGAAGAGGAGCGATAAAGTATTTCGCTTGGTAGAAATAATGTTGCCGTGAATTTCTTTCGCAATGAACATCGGGCTTTTATGAACGATCTACCCTTCCAAGCTCTCTCCGTCTCGCCCGATGTTTTCGAGACTATTCAGAGAAATAAAAAACAGAAAATGCTAACGGCGAAAGCAATACAGGCTACGATGCGTATGGACTAAAGTCGAATCTTCTCTCCTCGTCGAGGATGAGAGGCTTAAAAAGTCAAGATTTATTTGTTCTCTTCCGTAAAAATGTCTTCATTCGTTTGTTCTCTTGTACAAAAATTTCTTCGCTCGTTCGTTCTCTTGTACAAAAATTTCTTCGCTCGTTCGTCCTCTTGTACAAAAATTTCTTCGCTAGTTCGTTCTCTTGTGTAAACATTTCTTCGTTTGTTTGTTCTCTTGTGTAAACATTTCTTCGTTTGTTTGTTCTGTTGTGTAAACATTTCTTCTCTCGTTTGTTCTCTTGTGTAAAAATTTCTTCGCTCGTTTATTTCCTTGTGTCAAAATTTCTTCGCTTGTTTATTCCCTTGTGTAAACATTTCTTCGCTTGTTTGTTCTCTTGTGTCAAAATTTCTTTGCTTGTTTGTTCTCTTGTGTAAACATTGCTTCGCTTGTTTATTCCCTTGTGTAAAAATGTCTTCGCTCGTTTGTTCTATTCTGCAAACATTTCTTCGCTTGTTTGTTCTCTTCTGTAAACATTTCTTTGCTTGTTTGTTCTCTTGTGTAAACATTTCTTCGCTTGTTTATTCCCTTGTGTCAACATTTCTTCGCTTGTTTATTCCCTTGTGTCAACATTACTTCGTTTGTTTATTCCCTTGTGTCAACATTTCTTCGCTTGTTTATGCCCTTGTGTAAAAATTTCTTCGCTTGTTTATTCCCTTGTGTAAAAATGTCTTCGCTCGTTTGTTCTATTCTGCAAACATTTCTTCGCTTGTTTGTTCTCTTCGGTAAAAATTTCTTCGCTTGTTTGATCTCTTGTGCAAACATTTCTTCGCTTGTTTGTTCTCTTCGGTAAAAATGTCTTCGCTTGTTTGATCTCTTGTGTAAACATTTCTTCGCTTGTTTGTTCTCTTGTGTCAAAATGTCTTCGCTTGTTTATTCCCTTGTATAAAAATGTCTCCGCTTGTTTGTTCCCTTGTATAATAATTTCTTCGCTTGCTTGTTCTCTTGTGTAAACATTTCTTCGCATGTTTGTTCTCTTGTGTCAAAATGTCTTCGCTTGTTTGTTCCCTTGTATAAAAATTTCTTCGCTTGTTTGTTCCCTTGTATAAAAATTTATTCGCTCGTTCGTTCTCTTGTCTAAAAATTTATCCGCTTCTAATTCTCTCGTCTAAAAAACGCGGCGAGCATCGAATCGCCTAAAACGGGGCAAAACGGCACACAGGGGGCAAAATGGACCACGTTTTGCCATTTTTCGTTTCCCGCCCACAATAACCAACAAGAATTCTCATCTCGAATGTAGCACTCTGGTCCATTTTTGCCTCCTCCATCCTCTCCTCGAGCCTCCGAGTCCTCAACTAAAGTCAATTAATTTTTTTCAGTAAAAAAAAAAAAAAAAAAAAAAAAAATTAATACAAATCTCCGGACAGAAGCGATAGAATATTTTCCTCGACAGAAACAATGCTGGGAACTCCTCTCGCAATGATCATCAGGCTTTTATCAACGATCTACCCTTCCAGTCTCTCTTCAGTCTCTCTTCGTCTCGCCCGATCTTTTCGGAACTATTCACAAAAAAAAAAAAAAAAAAAAAAAAAATTCCGTAACGGAGAAAGCCTTACGGGCATGTTCTTCGCCGAGTACGAACTAAACTCGAATCCTCTCTCCTCGTTGAGGATGAGAGGCTTAAAAACTCGAGAGTGCAATCTGTCCCGATGAAGATACAGGAGAGAGACTTGTCGGGTGTCGGCGCTGCGTGTGCGTGCGAGGAGAGACGAGGAGAGTCAGTGATTACGCTCGTAGCCCTGGCTGCGCCTTGAGATATGAGAATTATGAGAATTGCGGGCGCGAACGGGAATCTAAAATGAAATAATTGCGCTGACGAGATCGGTCGCGAAATTTTGTTTAATTTAAAGAATTTGAAAAATATTTTTTTTGTTTTTTTTTTCATTTGGAATTAATTTTTTTCGGCGGATGTTTATTTAATTGGTTTTTGGGATTTTTTTTGGGGCGGGGAGTTGATTTTTTTTTCGTGGAAAAAATGGGTTTTTGGTTAAAAAAAAAACATCTATTTTTAGTAGGGAATTTGTCGAGAATCCGCAAAATTGTGAATTTTTGTGTTTCGTTTTTTTTTTTTTTTTTATGAGAATTTTTTCTTTGAACCTTAGGGAAAGTCCGTTCGGCGAGCCGAAACCGCATAGACTGAACTGAAAACAAGTGATTTTGATTTCAATTAAAAAATGAATGCGACGCACGAATTTTCGTGCAATATTAATTTTAAACAAATTTTGTTACGTTATTATTTCATTTTTTCACTGTCGCAATGTTTTTTCGAACATTCGTGCTAAAACTTTGCACACGCGTTGCCGCCGAGATTGTTCGATAAAATAAGTATAAAAAAAGACGAAAATTTCAGTTTTTCAATTTCAGCGAAATGAAAACTTCTGATTTTCAGCGTAATTTTTTTTCTGAAAACATTGGAAATATTGGGAGTGAGATTTGGGTATTATGAATAAAAATGTAAAACGCGTCTCGCACGACGGAGGGTGAAAAAGCGTAAAAGGCGGGTTAAATAAATGCCAGGTTTTGTACTGAACTATAAACATAAAAAATGAAATTACACACATATTTTTTTTATTTTCTTGGCAAGGAAGAAGAAAAGTTCAATTACGAGGGGACGGAAATATGCCAGCTTAGCGAAAGATCGTAGCGGTAATAAAAAAAAACCTCTCTAAAAACGAGGAAAAGTTACGTAAACATTTTATTTTAATAAATGAAACCAAAAATCATTAACTCGCTTTCCGAACTCGAATAAATGACAATATTATAAATTCTCAAAGTAAATAAATCAGACTAGCTAAAAGCTTTTTTAGCAGAATAAAGAATGCGAAAGATTGTTTTTTATTTCTTTCCAAGAATTGAAAATTTCACATTTTCAGCCTAATTTTTTTTCGGAAGCATAGGGAGATCGGCAGTGAGATTTAGATATTATGAAGAAAAATACGAAAAACGGTCTCGCACGATCGAGCGTAAAAAGTGTTAAAAAAGGGCTTAAGAAAAGTATTTTTAAAAACTGAACATTGATTTTTTTTCGCAGAAATGAAAATTTCACATTTTCAACCTAATTTTTTTCGGAAACGTTAGGAAGACTGAGATTGAGATTTGGATATCACGAAGAAAAATGCGAAAAAAGTCGCACACGATTCAGCGTAGAAAAGTATTTGAAAAAAGTAAAAAAAAGGGTTAAAAAAGGGCGCATGATTGATTTTTTTCGAAGAAATGAAAATTTCACATTTTCGGCCTAATTTTTTTTTTCATAAGCATTAGGAGGATCGATATTATGAGGAACAATGCGAAAAAAGGTCTCGCACGAGCGAGCGTAAAAAAGGGTTAAAAAGGGTTAAAAAAAGCGTTAAAAAAATGGTTAAAAAGAGTTAAAAAAGGATTGAAAAAGGGTTAAAAAAAGAAATAGTGTCGGGAGGGAAGAATTTTTTTCCCACACACTCGAGAATATATATTCGATGCCCGCCGACGTGAGGAGCGATTAATATTTATTATTATTATTGCCGGGTACGCTGTAGTGTCCACTTGTCTGTCGCCTGCTCAATTCGGAGTGCCGCGCAGGAATATCTCCGCGGCTCTCTTTTCCTCCGACGTACGCGCGATGGATAATCTCTCAAGACAAGTAGCAAACAAGAGAGGATCGACCGAGGAGAGCTCGGCCGCGTCGACGAATCCCCGGTAGGGTTAAAAAATTACGGGGGGTTGGCTTAAAATGCTCCTCCTGCGCGTTTCGCCAACCCCTCAAGATCGTGACCGAGGATTTTAATAAATTTCAATGTCTCGAAAAAAAAAAAAAAAAATGCAAGATCGGTGCATCGTAACGAGGAGGGATGCACAAAAAAAAATGAGGTAGATACAAAAATATGCTGAGTCAATGAAACTTAGAAAAAAATAAAAGACTGAATCGGAGCAGAAAAATTCGGCGATGATTTTTCGTCTTTGCGTAAAAACTTTTTTTTTGTCCTCTGTAAAATTTACTACAAAATTTGGTGCATCATGACGGGGAGGGATGCACAAAAAATTAGGGCGATACAAAGAAATATGCTGAGTCAATGAAAGGTTAAAAATAAATAAATGACTGAATCGGAGTAGAAAAATTCGTCGAAGATTTGTCGTCTTTGCGTTAAAACTTTCTTTTTTGTTTCTGTAAAATTTACTAAAAAAATGTATTTGTATTTAAATAAGTCGATGAAAATTTTTTTTTTGTAGTTTTGTGGATTACAAGTTGTCATGCTTACCGAAGTTTTGAGAAACTTTTTGTGTGCAAACCTTAATTTTTTCAGAGCCCAACAAACGGCAGTAAAATTACGATAAAATTACAATAAAATTACAACGAATTTACAACAAAATTACATGAAAATATAACTGTCTGTGAAGAAAAAAAATAACTTTGTTAAATATAAACTTGTCCCTCTTTGGTCCGCGTTATTAGCCGTCAGTATTTTTATATTTTTATTGCACAGCAAAAGTAAATAAAAATTGTTATCTTTTGTAGACAAGAAATCGTTGTGAAAACAATATAAAAAAAAATTTACCGCACGACATTCAAATTTTTTTCAACCCTTATTAAAAATTTTTTTCGGAGGCAATTTTTTTACTCCTCGGTTGGATGAAAAATTGAGGAATACGCAGAAAATCGTGTGCAAAAAAAAACATAACATTGCTCAATTCCGTCAAATCTTGGAATTTGAATCTTTGGAAAAACGTTTCACAGCTCGTTTGAATCCATAAAATGAATTTCTGAAAAAAAAGTTTACCGCACGAAATTCAAATTTTTTTCAACCCTTATTAAACAGTTTTTTTGTGCCTGGAAAATTAGGAATTGCGCAGAAAAATCCTGAGTGCAAAAAAAAAAAAAAAAAAAAATTGCTCAGTTCCGTAAAATGCACGAGCCTGAAACTTTCCAAAAACGTTTCGCAGCTCATTTTGAATAAAAAAAAGAACTTTGAAAAAATGTTTACCGTGTGAAATCCAAATTTTGTTCAACCATTATTAAACAATTTTTTTATGCATGAAAAATTAGGAATTGCGAAAAAAAATCCTGAGAGCAAAAAGAAAAAAAAAAGAAAATTGCTCAATTTCGTAAAATGCACGGGCTTGAAACTTTGGAAAAACGTTTCGCAGCTCGTTTCGAATCTCTTGGAGGTAAGAGCGAAGCCCTCCGTCTCTCTCGGACAACGAATATTCCTCTCGCGTCTCGCTCGACGGATTCGACACTAACACAACCGTCGAGCCCGGGAGTCCTCATTGTCTCGAATTGGCGGTGTGAAGCTCGACGCGATATTGGAAAAAGCGCCCTTAATCGAGACCTCGTAAGGTCGAAATTCGCGGGAAACGAGAATATAGGGGTGAGTTATAAATCGATTTGCGTTCCAGCCAATGAGGACCGAAAGTGGCGCTTTCTGATTGGCCCGGAGACAGACCACTCCCACATCGTTAACAGAGGCTCCGAGCGAAAGCCGGTTTTACACTGCCGCGATATTCCTCGTCCCCGACAACTCCGGCTTGCTCGAGGGAATTTTTTTAATGAAAATAGTCATTTTTTTTGGACAAATTAAATTTAGTGAAGAATTTCTTTCACGATACATGTATTAATTTATTCATAAATGATTTTTTTTAAATAAAAATTGAAGCCAGGTCGATTTTTTTATTATTTTTTTTTAAATGACATGTCATTTTTTTTTTTGCACAAATTAAATTTAGTAAAGAATTCCTTTTACGATACATTTATTAATTTATTCATCAATGATTTTTTTTTTTAAATAAAAATTAAAGCTGTGTCGATTTGTATATTGTTTTTTTTTTTTTTAATGACAATAGTCCATTTTTTTCCATAAATTAAATTTAGTGAAGAATTTCTTTTACGATACATTTATTAATTTATTCATCAATGATTGTTTTTTTTACATAAAAATTGAAGCCGTGTCGGTTAGTAAAATTATGATGTTGAAAGATGCGAAATTTCATGCGACGCAAAAGTATTGCACGGTGGTTTCGGTGTTGCGTGATTTTTTTTTATTCACGCAACCAAAATTGTCACCGAAAGAAATGAAAACCCGAATTTTGCAATTACAAAAAAGCATCCCAATAGAAAATACTCCAATCAATGAACTCATTTAAAAAACGACAACGCTAACGATTCTCCTCGCCCTTTGGTTCTCCAAGACAGTTTATGAATGATTTTTTTTTCATGCCCACAAAGCTATTTCTGCGAGGAATCAAAATTCAAATTTGCTAATTCCAAAACTGAGCGTCAGTTAAAAAAAAAATAAACAAACCAACAAAAAGCTTCGTCGTCGTTTCTTGAAAACATTGGCAATTTTTTTTTTTTAATTCCGAAAACCAAAGTTTCCACGCCAAGAAATAAAAAACCCAATTTCGCAATGTCAAAACAAATCCCTCTCAACCCCATTCCCATCCCCTAAACTCCCAACAAAGAACAAACAACGACAACCTCCGTCCCAATATCAGAAAAACAATTTTTGCCCTCTCTCTTAAATTCCCAAAACCAAACTTTCCACCAAAGAAATCAAAATCCCAATTTCGCAAATCCAAAACAAATCCTTCAACCCCATTCCCATCCCCCAAACTCCCAACAAAGAACAAACAATGACAACCTCCGTCCAGATATCATAAAACCAAATTTTTCCCACTTTCCCAAATTCCCAAAACGAAACTTTCCACCAAAGAAATCAAAACCCCAATTTCGCAATCCCAAAAAGATCCCCGTTAACCCCATTAACGATTCATAAACTCCCAATAAAAAAAAAAAAAAAAAAAAAAACGAAAACCCCCTTTCCGATATGTAAAAAAAAAAAATGTTCCCCACTTTCATAAATCCCCAAAACCAAACTTTCCACCAAAGAAATCAAAACCCCAATTTCGCAATCCCAAAAAGATCCCCGTTAACCCCATTACCGATCCATAAACTCCCGATAAAAAAAAAAAAAAAAAAAACAACGACAACCTCCTTTCCGACATGTTGAAAAAAACAAAAAATGTGCCCCACTTTCATAAATCCCCAAAACCAAACATTCCACCAAAGAAATCAAAACCCCGAATTTCGCAAATCCAAAGAAAACTCCCTCAACCCCATTCCCGTTCCCAAAACCGCCAACAGCCCCAAACAACGCGAACCTCGGTCCGGACATCCCGAAAGCCAAATTTTCCCGCCGTGATCCTGGCTCCCGTAGGCGTATCCATGGCGGGCGTGTACCGCGAAGGTGCCCACCTACCCTCCTAACTAGGGCTATGGACCGAGGTCCGTATGCGCGTTTGAAAAAATCGACCAATCCGCGATTGGAGACGGCCACTGTTCGCGGGTGAAATACCGCACGGCGGGGCCAACGGCTCCCTCTGCGTGTGTGTCGGTCCGCCCCCCCCCCCCCCCCCCCCCCCCCGGGCCACCGTCCGCGTCCCATTGTGATCGGGTTCGGTCCCGGTGTGAGTTTGTCGCGACGGGGCACAGTGGGCGCTACTGACTGCATGGCAATGGCCAGAATGGTGGGATGGCAAGAATGCATGCCAACCCGCGATGCACCCCCGCGTCGGTCCGGGTGGGTTCCTCGGCGGGGGTAGTTTCGCCCGATGCAGCTTACATCCCCGCCCTCTCGCACGTTTCCCACCACCCTCCACCTCCTGGCGCCATCTCCGTCGTTCGCGGCTCTCCCCGATCGAGGAGGTCGCCCGGGGTAGATCTCCCTTCTCCGTCCGCCCCCCCCCCCCCCCCCCGCCCCCCGACCGCCTCTTTCTTCCCGTCTCGTATTCACACGCACGATGACTCTCGCTCCTCCGCCACCCCGGTTCCCCGCTCCATCGGCAAGCCCTACCCCCGACGGGAGTCGTCGCCTTCGAGGCCCGGCTTGCCGGAGACCGAGCGAGAGAGAGCCGACCCAGCGTTGTGTCGGTCCGCGTCCGTGTGCGTCGGTCTCTCCCGTGCCTCATCCACGAGTCACCCCCGTCAGCGGTTCAGTTGCCGATCGCCGCGACGACGAAACGGTACACGCGCGAGCTTATCCCCCGGGGACACAAAAAACCCACGACCGAGGATTGTTCTTGTTCCCTTGCGCGACAGAAGAAACCCATCGCCGGGTCGATCGGTTGGGGTTGTTCTAACCGAGAGGGGGCTGTTGGGTTGTTGGGACTGGTAGTTTGTCAGGTGGTCGTTGACGGTCGTACGGAGTGTTCGGGTCCGCTCGATCGCTCCCCGCTGGGCCTGGGGGAATCGTACTGCGAGGGAAATCCTGAGGTTACCCTGAGGATTGTGTCAGTTCGATCGAGCGTTGCGTTGGGAGATTGTTTTTTGGTGGACGTGGTTAGGCGGTGGGTTTTCGGTGGCGTGGAGTGAGGAGTCCGAGAGGGAAAGAGGAATCCGAGGGGGGGGGGGGGGGGAGGGCGAGCAGGAAGGACCGCGGAGTGAATGGACGAGGAGACCTGAGGCCCGCGTACCGGGGTAACCCGATCCAGCGATCTTTCAGTGAGTAGAAATAAAGCGGGCCTAGGGCCGGAGCGAGCGGGAGCCGGAGGGCCCCGCGTACCCTCATTATCCGTGAGCCGGTGCGTCGCGCGAGCAAGAAACCCCCCCGAAGGTTCCGCCGAGACGACGGGAATCGTGAGGAGAAAACTGGGCCCGGGTGATCCGTCCTCGGGATCGGTTGGGTCTGATCGCTTGGGAATCGAAACGTACATCGAAGAAGAAGACAACGAAAGGTCGGATCGAGCAGGCTCGTTGACTCGCCGACTGACGGGGCAGTTTGCGAGGGAATCGTGAGAGCGCAGAGCCACCGTCGCACGGTGAGAAACTCCCATAGCGCGATCGTCCGAGCGGCGAATCCACCAGCCGTCGCATCGAGATTCTCATCCGGCTGGGAGTCCGGTGGTTTCCCTGCCTGTCCGATCCGGCGTGTCGATCGGGGTCATTGGTGCGGTTTTCATGATCATTCATGATGGAGATATACGAGAACACGTAGGACCGGAGGTCATCGGGAGCAAAACGACTGAGCCGATCGCCGTCGTGCCGTCCGACGGAAAGCGCCGACCACGTTATGCCAGGGCCTAACTTCACATCGCGGCACTCTCGACGAATGGGACGAAGCGATCGACCACAACGATCCTCCTAGATCGGTCACATCGACACCAACGGGTGCCCACGGAGAAAACCAACGATCGCCTGTCGATCGACCAACGAACTACGTACAACGACTTTGGAACCGGTTCAGCAATCGGTCTCGCTCCTTCATACTTTGTTACCACTGATCGGGAAGTTATGCAATACCGGGCTTGAAATTTATTCAAGATTCAGCCGAAGAAGGAGCCGAAGATGCCGCAGCGATCGCCGTTCGCGATCCAGGAGCTCCTGGGCCTGAACGGGACCGGGAACGGAAGCGGCGGCGGTGGCGGCGGCGGTGGAGGAGATCGGGGATCGCCTCAGGGTTCCCCAACGGCCGGCGTGTCGGCGGTCTCGTACGCGCCGACGGCGCCCCATCACAAGCTATGGGAGTACATGCCCAGTCTCACGAATCATCTTGGGAATCTTGGGAATCTCGGGAATCTTGGGAATCTAACGGCCTCGAGGATGGCCTATCTGAATGCCCAGGCGGCGGTCGCCGCGGCTTTTTTGCCACCACCTCATCCACATCCCGCTCACCATGTTGCGCATCATCAGGTACATCAACCCGGTCAGCTACCGGGCACGACCGGCGTCAACGTGCATCCGGCCGCGCACGCGCAACACGTACTTCCTGGCACAGCGGTGTCGTCGAATCATCATCAGCACAGTCCGAGTCAGCACACACCGCCTCATGGTGAGTTTTCCGTTTGGTCATGACAGGTTATCTTGGGATTCGGGAAAACCTCAACGGTGATCGACCCGTTTGATTGTCGGTCGTGAGGTTTGATCGGGTGACTTTGGTCGTCACACTGGCTCGAATCCTGGGCTAAGATTTGCTTACCGTGGTCGTAATTCCGGAACTTTAGATGGGGGAGTGATGAGACCCTAAAAGGGCCTTCCCAAGAGCCTGGCGGGGCTTTTGACGATCGTATCGGAGCCTCGTTTATCGCTGCGAAATTTCTACAGTGGTTGGCACTTGCGAATTTTGTTGTCGGGTCGTTTTCGCGCTGGTGCGTTTCGGCGGGTGACAAAGATTTGTCGGATCGCTGAGGTTCCAGGGGTTTCCTTGTTAGGGTCAAGATCGTGGATCTTGCGGATCGCTGCCGCCGGGAAATTAATGTGAGAGGATGATGCGTCTTCTTGAGGACTCGATGCCCCGTTTCGGGACGCCAACTGGCGTTGTCAACTCTTGTTAATCTTGGTCATCGACAAATCCTTGTGGTGATTTAGCAGTTTGATTTTGGATCATGAGGTTTGATGAGGGGCTTTTTGATATCGCTGTGATTCGAATCCTGTGGCAAGATTTTGTTATCCTGGTGAACATTTCAGAACGTTACATCGGTGACCGATGGCGTTTCCAGCAATCTATCAGACCTTACGTTGATCCAAAATTTCCGCCGTGGTTGCCACTTGCGAATTTGATTTTTCGATGGTTTTTTTTTGCTGGCGCATTTAGGCGGGGGGTTCAAAGATGTGTCCTATTAATGAAGTTGCAAGTGTTTCTTCTTGATGGTTAAGATCGTGAACATTTTTTTTGATATCGCAGTGACTCGAATCCTGTGGCAAGATTTTGTTATCCTGGTCGACATTTTTAGAACGTTACATTGGTGACCGATGAGGTCCTGAAAAGGCGTTTCCAGCAATCTATCAGACCTTTTGCTGATCCAAAATTTGCGCCGCGGTTGCCACTTGCGAATTTGATTTTCCGGGGTTTTTTCGCTGGCGCGTTTCGGCGGGGGTTCAAAGATGTGTAGTATTAATGAAGTTGCAAGTGTTTCTTCTTGATGGTTATCGTCGTGGATTTTGTGGATGGCTTCCGGTGGGAAACTACCGTTGGAAGATGCTGCGACTCTTTAGAGAATTTCACGGAATTTTTTACGGAATGCATTACTATGAGAAACATTTTTCGGGAATGTCGTCGAATAAAATTGATGAAGATACTTGGAAAAATCGCTGTTTTGTGAAGGATTGACAGTCGAGCGATGACCCGTGACTGAGACAAGAGCAGACACTAAACAAAAACCGACAGTTTGCACTTGAAAAATATTTCTTATTGGCAAAAGTCCACAATTTGTTGATGTCGTTGATCTTACAAATTCTTTAATTTTAAAAACACGTCTGTTGACAACAACGAAAAATTGCGGATCTTTGACGGACATGAAATGTTTCTTAAGCTCATAAGTGTATCAAATGAACGCACAAAATTTGTTCCAAATATATTGGATTCGGCGTTTTTATACGATTAGTGTGATAAATATATAAATTGCCAGAAATTTGAAAAAATATAGTCCAAAAATGTATCCAAAAAATGCAATATTTTGACCAAAAAGGAGTTTCACGTATGAGATACACATTTATCGACAAATTCCACATGTGTCAACATATGATAGGTTTCTCTATTTCACCCGTCGTTACAAAACGAAATAAATAAGCAACTAAATAAATAAATAAATAAATAAATAAATAAATAAATAAATAAATAAATAAATAAATAAATAAATAAATAAATAAAAAATGTTGATCTCCAAACATAGCTTGTATCTGCACAGCACGAAATTCGCCGCGTATCTCGCAGCCCTCATAAAATCGTCGTGAATCTCGGAGTCAAAGTAAATTAATACAGCCGTATCGTTTGTTAGGTGTGAAACGAGCACTTAACGGCGCAAACCCTCTTGTACGCGCCTATCACTTAACACAACCGGGCGATATATATGCTCCATACAAAGTACAAATACGTGTGTTTGTGTGCGTGTGTGTGTGTGTGAGAGAGGGCCACTCAAGATCGCGTTACCGTAAATCGATACTCTCCTTGCCGAGTCTTCTTTCGAGTACCACTGTTCGGACCTCGTGTAAGTTCCTCCGGGGGAAGGCCTTCTCTCTCTCTCTCTCTCTCTCCATTGTCCGTCAACCACGAAAATGACGTGTTTTCGCGGGAAACGGTATACGGGCGGTATTCGGGCCAGCTGCGTCTCCTCTCATTTTTTTTTTTCTTCTTCTTCGCTCGACGTTTCTATCGATTCAATTAAACGGACGCCGAACCTTCGTCCCGCCTCTCCGCGCCTGTCTTTCCGTTTCCGTCGCCTCGCGAGCTCTCCGGCCGGATCGTAGCCATCGATCTTACCGAAATTAAAAATATCAAAAAATATTAACTATATTAAAAGTATTTAAAAATATTCAAAAATAATTCGAAATATTCAAAAATATTTTAAAATAGTAAAAAATAGTAAAAAAAATAGTAAAAATAGTAAAAAAATTGTTAAAAATTGTCAAGAGTAGTCAAGAGTAGTCAAGAGTAGTCAAGCGTAGTCAAGCGCAGTCAAAAGTAGTCAAAAATGGTCAAAAATGGTCAAAAATGGTCAAAAATGGTCAAAAATGGTCAAAAATGGTCAACAATGGTCAAAAATGGTCAAAAATTGTCAAAAAATAGTCAAAGATAATCAAAGATAGTCAAAGATAGTCAAAGATAGTCAAAAATAGTCAGAAAATAGTCTAAAATAGTCTAAAATAGTCCAAAATAGTTTAAAAAAAATGCAAAAATAGTCTAAAATATTTTTAAGCATTTTCAAATATTAAAAAATATTTTTAATCATTTACAAACATTAAAAAGTCATGGAAATATTTAAAAGTTACGAAAGATTGTGAGGGAGGAACGGATACGGAGGGCCTCTGTGGGAATCGATTATTTTTCGTCAGAGAAAAGTAATTCGCCCCCCCCCCCCCCTCGCAGCGTTATGAATAATTAGTGGTATAATGAGTTGAGTGTCGGGCAGACCTGCAATGTCTCACCAGCGACACAAAGGACCACTAAAAAAAAAAGAAAAAAACGTAAAAATGGCCGCTCGGCTCGTCTCGCGACTACAACCGGGTTCTCAACTCGGATACCGGTTAGCCTCCCCTTTTTCGGCCGCGCTCGCCGAAACGATAATCCCATTAATGCGTCTCGGGGAGCGAGTCGATTCGTCAACGACGAAAAAGCCTCGACCCACGTGAAAAAAAAAAAATAGCCTATCGTGTATTAAAAATATTTACTCATATTTCCGATATACACATACATTTTTTTTTTACATATTTCCCAAAATATATTGAAATCCGATACTCCTATAAATATTTATGAACATATAAATAATTATTCATTACACATTTATATTTTTGTATTAACATAATAATCGTGCAACAATCGCTGGTACCATTAATCACATGCATGATTAATAAATTCAATCCATTAGCCTAAGTTTCGCATATATATACATTTTTTTTCGTACGGAAGGAAGAATTACCATAATTACCATTATTACCATTATTACCATTATTACCATTATTACCATTATTACCATTAACGCCCGAGCCTATCGAAAATTCCTCAAACTTTTAAAACTACTTTATAATTTTTCACAGTACAGAAAGTAATCGATACCGAATGAGAAAATTCGAGGAAGCGATCGTACGGATCGACGGTAAGAAAAAATGGCACTTTTCGTATAATCGGCAAGCGCTGGCGGAGGGAGAGGGAGATGAGAAATTCACTTTGGGTGAATTTTGAGAACGATTTTGGGGTATCGTGTTACCGGGGTACCGACGAGGGACAAAGCTTTCGTGCCCTTCCATTCAAACGTCACTCTGGCACCTCGTCTTACACGTACACTGGCGTTGTACGGCCAGTGGCCTCAGGACGCGCATTTATTTCAACGCACTTGGTTCTCCTACCTCGGTCCGAGTTCCCGCTCTTTTATTTTTTATTTTTTTTTTTTATTTTCATTTATTGTCTTAAAACTTGGCCGAGGACTCGCCCTGAGCAGACTTCGCTGCGTCATGCTCGTGGTGTTGTTTCCCGCGTGGAGCGCTCGTTCGGCACTTCATCGGCGGACAACGCGACTACAATGACAAACCCGCTCGGAAATAATTATTTCGATTGGCCCCGCGGTTGCCATCGATCCCCGTTCATTGGTTCGGGATTCCCTCGGTTTCGTTCTCCCTCACAATTTTTTTTCTTTTTTTTTTTTTCTATGCCCGCAACGGTCGATCTCGATGCCGCTGGCTCCATCGAAGCATCGACTAAGCTGCTTAGGTACCTCTCAATGGCCTCATTGTTTTCTAAGCAAGTGAATGGAGTGTTTCACACGACCCTATCGGAAATCTAGAGCTTAGTCGACTTCACGGGTTGAATTTTTTTTAGCGTTACGTCGGGACCTGGCCAGGCCCTGACGAGGCCCCGAAAAGGCCCCGAAGAGTCTTTTCGGACGTTCTCAAGCCCTTTTGGGACCTCATCGATCCCTTTTGGGACCTTATCAAGCGTTTGTTAGACCCTATCAGGACCTTATGCAAAGCTCTAAAAGTAGCCTTAGTGGGGCCTTATTAGAGTCTTGCCTGGGCCTTATTAGAGCCTTGGCTGGGTCTTATCAAGCCTTTTACGGGCCTTGTCAAGCCTTTTATGGACCTCATCCCAACTTTTCCGGACGTCAACAAGACCTTATATAACGGTCTAAAAGTAGTCTTAGTGGGGCCTTATTAGAGTCTCGCCTGGGCCTTATTAGAGTCTTGCCTGGGCCTTATTAGAGCCTTGGCGGGATCTTATCAAGCCTTTTACGGGCTTTGTCAAGCCTTTTGTGGACCTCATCCTAACTTTTCCGGAAGTCAACAAGACCTTATATAACGGTCTAAGAGTAGTCTTAGTGGGGCCTCATTAGAGTCTTGCCTGGGCCTTATTAGAGCCTTGGCTGGGTCTTATCAAGCCTTTTACGGGCCGTGTCAAGCCTTTTGTGGACCTCATCCTAACTTTTCCGGACGTCAACAAGACCTTATATAGCGGTCTAAAAGTAGTCTTAGTGGGGCCTTATTAGAGTCTTGCCTGGGCCTTATTGGAGCCTTGGCTGGGTCTTATCAAGCCTTTAACGGGCCGTGTCAAGCTTTTTGTGGACCTCATCCTAACTTTTCCGGACCCCAACAAGACCTTATACAGCGGTCTAAAATTAACGTAAACGGGGCCTTTTCAGAGTCTTGTCAGAGGCTTGTCAAACCTTTTCCGAACCTTACCATGCCGTTTTCGGACTTTATCAACCTTTTTCCAGACCTTATCTGGACCTTATATAAGGCTCTAAAATAAGCCTTATAAGCGACTTGTTAGAGCCTTATCAGGGCCTTACCTGGGTCTTATCAAGCCTTTTCCGGTCCTTATCATGTCGTTTCCAAACTTCATCAAGCCTATTCCAGACGTTATCAGGACCTTACGTAAGGCTCCAAAATAAGCCTTATAGGGCCTTTTCAAAACTTTGCCTGGGCATTGTTAGGGCCCAATCAGGCCCTTCCTGGACTTTATCAAGCCTTTTCCGGACCTCATGAAAACTTTTCCAAATCTCATCAGGTTTGGAAACACTATGAAAATTAGTCTTATCGGGACTTTTTTCACGACTTTGTTGAGGGCGCTTCTGGGGCCTTATCAAGCCCTTTTTCTGACCTTGCCAGATCCTCATGGAAAAATTGTCTTATCAGAATCCTTTAACCCTCTAAAATTAATCTTATCAAGATCCTTTCACAGGTTTTTCAAAGCTTTGTTAGGATTTTTTAGGCTTTGTCGAGGCCTTTTCTAGGGCCTTATCGAGCCCTTTTTCTGACCTTGCCAGATCCTCATGTAAAATTTGTCTTATCAGAATCCTTTAACCCTCTAAAATTAATCTTATCAAGATCCTTTCACAGCTTTGTCAGAGCCTTGTTAGGATTTTTTAGGCTTTGTCGAGGCCTTTTCTAGGGCCTTATCAAGCCCTTTTTCTGACCTTACCGGATCCTCATGTAAAAATTGTCTTATCAGAATCCTTTAACTCTCTAAAATTAATCTTATCAGGCTCCTTTAACCCTGTCAAATTATTCTTATCAGGATCCTCTCACAGCTTTTTCAGAGCGTTGTTAGTACCTTTTCAGACCATTGTCAGGGCCCCATTAGCCCTTTACCGGATCCCATCAGGGCCTCACCTACCGCTCCAAAAATTCCTACCAGAATTCCACTCAAATTTCGCCTCCCTTTTTTTCCGCGGTGCTAAGCGCCAACGATGAAGCTCGCGCGCTTTAGGAACTCGCGATCTCGCGAGCGTGTGTGCACACACACACACACGCACACCCCGAGCTTTCTCGGCCCGTTTGAAGTTGGCAATCAACGAGATTGCCTATCAACGCCTGAGAAACCCGGCCTCGGCTTTCACTTCTAGGCGAGTCCGCCATCCCCTCCGGTTCGACTCGCTTTCTTGCTTCCACCCTCTCGGGCCATCGGCAACCAGCCTCGGCCCAGCGTCTCGCACCCTCTCCTCGCACACTCGCCTCTCTCATTCGATCCTACACGCATGCCAACTCTTTATTTTCACCCACTTTCTCCGGGCCGTTTCCCTCGGCCGAGCGAGAGCAGAAACGCTTGCACAAAACGTTTCACAATCGTAGCCTCTTGTTGATGCCTTGTTGTTTTATGTTTCCTTCTCCTAGCTCGCGAACCGCCACCATCCCCGTCTTCCTCGGGAGAACAACCCCCCCCCCCCCCCCCCCTCCCCCCGCGCCGACTCGAGGCTTGTTACTTGTCACACGCGGAGACGCGTATGCACTCGCGATTGTTAAATTCATTGTTGCTTAAGCGTACTCGTGAGGCTACTCGGAGTTGGACCTGGAGAAACGCCCCGGCGGCAGAGGGTTGAGAAATTTATGGTCGGAATATGTGGAACGTCTCGATGGTTCGTGTACAACATGGATTTATATTTGTCATCTGTTTCCCGAAGGACAGAGAATTTTTTTGTGGAACCTCCGAGGTCTCGCCGTGGATCTGGCGGGTTTTGATCGTGGCGCTGCGTCGCCAAAAATTGATATTTTTGGGTTTGATGGTAGTGAAATCGAAACGCCGGAAGCTGGAGAACAAGTCGGTCGAGGCGCGGTATCGATACGGTGGATGTTGTCGGAGCTAGATCGTTTTGAAGCGGGTCTTGATCGATGAATCGTTACGGAAGATTTTTTTTTTTTTTTAAAGGCGGTACCGAGTTTTAATTCATGCGCTGCTTTGCCAAAAATCAATGTTTTTGGGTTTGATGGTAGTGAAACGGAAACGCCAGGATGTAAGCAACAAGTCCGTCGAGGTCCCACACAGCCACGACAAACATTGTGGAAGCCACGCCGTTTTGAAGCGAATCAATGTCGCCGAATCGCTACAAAACTCATGAATTCTCTCGAGGCGGCATCGCAAAATTTGAATCTCGCGTGAAACGAGAAGCTGCCCTGGCGTCGAGGCCTCGCAGGCGCGGTTGCCCGACGACGAGTCGCTTTTCCAAGCTCCTCCAGAAAATTAGCGAATTATGAATCGGCGAGCGACGAGCTTTGTTCGAAACAAACGGTGAAAAAAAAAAGAGCCCGTCAATCGGCTCGACGAGGTCGTGGTAAACATTTTTTTTTTTTTCACCTGTACACGCACGTACACTGACGAGGGAGGCCATCGAGCGGACCAGGTTTCCGCCACCCTCTGGATAACCGCACTTCGCCGCGCCGTCAAGGCGCTTTTTTTTCCTCTTTGCACTCTTCGTCCCACCGCCTTGCGTCCGTGTACGTGTGTACTCTACGGCGTCGCCGGTTTATGCACCAACGCGTATACGTAAGTGGCGGTACAATTCAAATTAGCCTACTATTCAATCTCAATATTGCGGGTGGAAAAAAAAAAACGCGAACGAACGATAATGAGTGCCAATCGTCGAATTCAATGCTTATCGATGACTAGCTCTATATATATATATTTTTTCCGTCAAAATACAACTACCCATGTACATATATCAGAATGGCACAGTTCTGGCCTAGTACTGATGGCGGAGCTACCAGTACTGGCAGACAATCAAGGCCCAGTACAAATCCAATGCAGAATCAGTACTGGGCCGACATTGAAATGATCACACCTGCCCAGTGCTGGCTGTCGGCGTCAAGCCAGTACCGCATGCCAATGTTCAGCCACTGTTCAAAACCGATAATAACAAACAGTAAAAATGAATGTTTCTATCATTTTTTTTTTTATCTTAATAAACGTCATTTGAAGATCAAAATTTATTTGACTTGAATAAATCTTTTTTCTGGGTGGCTATATATATATTTTTTTTTTTCTATCAAAATACAACTATCCGAAGCTGCGGGACGGTTTTTTTTTTTTTTTTTTTTTTGACGAGTCAATCGATCCGGGTGAGGAATGGAAAGAATTCACCGCTAGGCCGAGAGCTTCGAGTCCGCGATTGCCGCGAATGCAAATTAAACGAAATTAAACAGTTAATTAAAGCCCGGGGCGCGGAGCGGGGCGAGATAAGGAGTGAAGAGAGAGTTGGCCCTCGGAGCTCCCGGGCTCGGCCAAGTTAATTGAGATTCTTGGAAGATTTGTCGCGCGGAATGTCTTAATTTAGTCCCTTAAACGTCGCTGACGCGCGCCTTAACAACTTTGAATAATTGGATAACACTGCGAGCTTGTAGAGTCGGCGAGAGGAGCGGAGGAGAGTTGAGGGAGTTTCGCCGGTTCTTCCGAAGCCGGAAGCCTTCGCATCTCGCCGGTAAATTTTACCCTCCACCCTCTAATCTGTAGGGCAATTCCGGGCGATATGGCCACGATTTTCTAAACGCGGAATACGGGCGGGGAGGGGGGGGGGGGGGGGGGGACAAAAGTCCAGGAACACTGGACTCCATTATAGATTAGATGCTTTTAGGGACTTACGTAAAAACAGCCGGAGAAAATATTTCTTTATAAGAAATAAAATTTATTGCGGAGAAAGAAATAAAATTTATTTCGGAGAAACAAATGAAATTTATTTCGGAGAAATAAATTGTAATTTATTTCGGAGAAATAAATTGTAATTTATTTCGGAGAAACAAATGAAATTTATTTCGGAGAAACAAATTGTAATTTATTTCGGAGAAACAAATGAAATTTATTTCGGAGAAACAAATGAAATTTATTTCGGAGAAAGAAATAAAATTTATTTCGGAGAAAGAAATAAAATTTATTTCGGAGAAAGAAATAAAATTTATTTCGGAGAAAGAAATAAAATTTATTTCGGAGAAAGAAATAAAATTTATTTCGGAGAAAGAAATAAAATTTATTTCGGAGAAACAAATGAAATTTATTTCGGAGAAAGAAATGAAATTTATTTCGGAGAAAGAAATAAAATTTATTTCGGAGAAAGAAATAAAATTTATTTCGGAGAAAGAAATAAAATTTATTTCGGAGAAAGAAATAAAATTTATTTCGGAGAAAGAAATAAAATTTATTTCGGAGAAAGAAATAAAATTTATTTCGGAGAAAGAAATAAAATTTATTTCGGAGAAAGAAATAAAATTTATTTCGGAGAATCGAATCAGCAAAAAGTGGTCCATTTTGCCCCGGAGTTCCGTTTTACCCCACCCTCCCCCCCTCAGCCAAAAATGTTGATCCGGAGTTTGCAACGAGAGACTCTGAACAAATTCGATGCGCTAATCGGTGATGGCGATATCAGAAAAATATTATCGATTGGCCGTAAAAGCCCCGAATTACGAAAGAAAGAGTTGGAAATCGAGTTCCCACGAGTAAAGTGTTCGGAGTAGGGGAAGGGAGAGGAGTCGAGTGTCCTTTCGAAGCCGATGGAAAGACTATTGATGAAATAGGGGGGTGGAAGGGGGGGGGGGGGGGGGGGGTGAGATTTTCCCAGAGTCCGGGTAGGCGGATCGACGAAGTATCCGAATCGACTAGTCCAATTTTCCTCGCACCATCGGACGAGGATTTTCTCTTATTAGAGCTCGGTGTCCTCCTTGTCGTAGCGTTGTCAATCACCCGTGGCCATCGGCGTGCCGCACTGCCGTCACGGCGGCTCGCCCGTAATCGTATTATCCGCTCTGACAAATCAATTTTCCCCCGACTAGGAAGCGAACAAGTGAACCACTGCAATCCTTCCGCTCGCTATTGTATCCTCGCTGTGTTCACCAATTATTCTATTAAAATCGCAATTTACCATATTGCCGTATTGGCGTATTTTACGGGCAATATTGCATTGCCGTATTGGCGTAT